>JABASF010000798.1:0-31894 GCA_019776145.1 Harlomillsia oculata
CGCGAAAGATGTCTACGATATCTTCGATTCGTCGGACGACAATATGCCTACAACTAAGGTGGGTAACGTTTACCAAATAAATGATATGATAATATTACCTCGCCTCAAACTTAAATTCATCAAAGATAAAGTTAAATTCCTGTTTTGATTTTGATACAGACGTCCTCAACTTCAACGTCTTCAAGCTCGTTTGGAAAGAATAAGAATAATGTTTTCCGTCGTTCTTACATGTAAATAAGCTTCACTCATCAAATCATCAAAATTTGACATTTAATGTCAAATCTCAAGTCAAGACTTTAAAGCTGGTCTGAAATGAAACCTCAAACCCACCACGTCGTTCATCGAATTAGTATAATATAAACAGTCCTTCTAAGAATAAACGTTGTCGCAGTATGCGTTAGATTTTAGATAATCCGTTTCGGTAATTCAAAATTAGTTGAATTTCTGATTACGAATTGGTATAGGATATATAGACAGAGAATATTGTAGAAAATAGTTCAAGTATTTTCAAAATTCGTTGGTTGTATAACTTGTATAGTACCTAGTATGATACTTGATATAATTTCGTATTACAAAATTAAAAAGTACGGTCACAATTTAATGTAATTTACTTGACGCAGCGCTTTAAATAAATTAATTATACGAAACTGTATTATTTATTAATGTTGTGCTTTGTTGGCATTTTTGTATGTACAAGAACAAGAACAAGTTTAGGGATTGTGCGTAAGGTAGGTTTGCCTAGTTTCGTTTGACATCCGTTTCGTCGTGTGCCAATTTTTTGGTCCGTGTCCAAGTTCCTTAATGCAGAGCTCACCGCAAATAGTTCATGACGGCTTACGGCTTCATATGATGTCCACAAGTCCACACGATTATCTTCCGTCGTCTTGCATTCCTTTTGTCACGTTTCTTGAACTGAGGGAATTCAAACCTATTTATATTTTTGTCCGTATCCTTTAATATTTACTTAAATAATATTAAAATTCAGTTCAGTAAAAAGTCCGCACGTCGCAGATACTAATTTACTAATGTACCTGAGAACCTGAGTACCAGTAAAGAGACATTTATTTACGTAGAGTAAACGTAATCGACGTGTGACATTATTTTTAAATCATCATCATAAATGATATCTGATTTATCGGAAATCCGTTTTGAGCTAATTTTATTGTTTAGACTCAAGTGTGTCGCAGCGAAGCGTGCCAAACTTCCGACATCGTAAATTAAAAACAGTGCTTTTTGTTTGTTCCGATCCGATGCGTATGCGTACCAGCCAATACCAAGCTTCACTCTATGATGATTTGATTGGAGAGATATAAAATGAACATTTTGAACAAAGAGCTCAATACTCGATGTCTTGTCTTGCCAGCGGAAACTTTGGATTCGATTTTGATACATATAGCATTAAATCGTGAATAGTAATGTAACAAGGTTTAATAGAAATCGTAGATTTAATCGAAATACTTTGGTAATGTAAAAACATAACCGATTAGTGATTACAAATTACAGATTACATAAGTAAATCGTTATTGAGTAGAGCGCTCATTGCTCATTCATGTCATTAATCATCTAATCAGAATTTTGACATCATGAGGCAATAACAAATTAATAATAATAATAATTGTGCTCGAGTTTTGAATTTTCAATGTTGAGTAATATTTAAAAAAGAGGTTAAGACATTTAAGCCTTCATCCCCCTTATCCCTTCTTATGATTCAATGGAAGTCCCTGCATCGTTAAAGGGGCTAGATATGCAATTAAGAAGCTCATTAGCACAAATGTCGCCTGTCAACACTCCTGCGTAGGTACATAATGACTTTGCTTCGATTCTTTGGGATGATTTTTAGGTTTTTGTTTTTACGTAAGAAATAATGACAGGCTTTGTTTCTCTTTACCCCCAAAAATGTTTCTTTGATATCAGGTGAGGTTATCAGGTTATGCATGCAGTCATTTGTAAGCGGTTGTTCAATTATACGCTTAATAGTATATATATAAGCACAGTAAAGAGTACCTTTAATATTTTAGGATGTGTGATTTGATGTGTAAGGAGGTAAAGCAGAGTTAAGCACCAAAAAATGCACATTATTAAGGACCCAAGTATTGCATATACTAGTTAAGGCCAGTTGTGCATTATTTTCTGATTGCAGGGATTTTGTAAATAAATACTTAAAAAGCCAAAATATGACATGAAATGACGAGAGGAAGTCTTTCCACGTGGTTTATCACTTGTCATGTCGCTTATCTTGACTTGAGAGGCGCTTTTTTGTATTAATAAGCTGTGCTGTGTGTGTGTGCAGTGTAGGCAGATTCTGAGAGATCAAAAGTGTATTACGGAATTACACTAGAGTAATACACGTTGAAGCAAAAAGGTGTAACGAAGTAAAATGTGGGGATTTAAGTTCACTTTTTTTTGCACAGGACAAATGAAACTAACTGGCTCAGAAATTATGTTTTGTGTTACTAAGCTTATAATTTACTAATGTGGATGTGGGGATACGGCAAGGTGAGTTGACGCTGCAAGTGGCGGCTGTGTCAGTCTTTCTGCACTCATTTCTTCAATAATTGGGGGTTCGGCCCTTGGCTTGAATTGCAAAAATAATGCCACACTCACTTCAACGAGTAACGTAACTTTTCTCAAAAAAGGGAAAAAGGGACTTTATGGACGTACTTTAAGTACTAACGTAAACACTTGCATTTGTTTACATGCAAAATCCCGTCTTTCCGCAAATTCCTGGGGACTTGATATAAAAAGCTCAGGAGCGGTGTGGACGGACATCCACTTCTTGCTTCCACATCTTACAAGCAGTTTAAGAAACTCAAACGTTTCTGTCAGTCATGAAGGCTTTCGTAAGTGACTTGAAATAAAATTACATTTCTTCAATAATTGGGGGTTCGGCCCTTGGCTTGAATTGCAAAAATAATGCCACACTCACTTCAACGAGTAACGTAACTTTTCTCAAAAAAGGGGAAAAGGGACTTTATGGACGTACTTTAAGTACTAACGTGAACACTTGCATTTGTTTACATGCAAAATCCCGTCTTTCCGCAAATTCCTGGGGCTTGATATAAAAAGCTCAGGAGCGGTGTGGACGGACATCCACTTCTTGCTTCTACATCTTACAAGCAGTTTAAGAAACTCAAACGTTTCTGTCAGTCATGAAGGCTTTCGTAAGTGACTTGAAATAAAATTACTTTCATTTTCAAAAGCAATTTTGCTCAAAAATTTTGTTTTACAGTTTTCAGAATTTTGAGATTATTGTTCATGTTTTGTAGGTTTTTGTTGCTCTTTTTGCCCTTGTGGCCGTCGCTTTGTCTGCTGATGAAAAGAAGGATGACCTCGACACCGCTGCCGGACATTTGTATGGTGGTGGATACGGCGGTGGCTGGGGTGGTTGGGGGTACGTTTTGTGATTCTTTTCAAAATTTTGAAAACAATTGTATGTATTTTGTCATGAGCTGTTTTGTATATGATTTGATTTTGCCCATTTAGATGGGGAGGCACTAGCTACCAACATCGTCACCAAGGCTGGTACGTCGACTGTTTCATATTTTACCCTTATTATATTTTAATTGTATTTTAATTTTCATAAGATTAAAATGCAGTAACAATGTATAAAATTTTAAAATCATGTATGTTGCGTGTTTTCCCAGGGGCTGGTCTGTTCCCGTCTACGGCTGGGGTTGGGGCGGTTGGGGTAGCGGCTACGGCGGCGGTTACGGAGGTGGTGGATTCTTCGGTCGCTAGAAACTTAGGTTCCGGTCCGGAGAATGTCTTTCGTGCTACAAGGGCTACAACCAATGTACCAAAGCCGCTAAAGAAAAGATTTTTTGATTTGATTCCTAATTAGTCAGAGAATCTCTTCCGATGCCAAAGTGAAAGAGGAATAATTTGTTTCAGAAATTACTTATGTACCAGTACTAAAAAAGTCCCGCCTGTAACAATGTAAAATCGTATATAATACCATCCAAATCCAACTCAATTGGTTTGATCATTTACATCCTGTACGAATGTTAAACCTGATCAGCATTAAAAAATTTCGAAAGGGTTTTTTCCCCAAAATTCCCTTTTGACAGCTCAAAACAAAAAAGTCTACACTCACCAATTTGTCAATTTATTTATTATTGCTCACTTAACAAAAAGGCAAAATTAGAAATTATTTTTATTATTACGTATTGCGAAATCAGAAAGTGTACTGAAGCCAGCAGTATAGAACGACAATGCATGCGTGCAGCCGGTGCAGTGATCTGAATCTTCATAGATCCATTAAGATTCTGTTTCTCCGTTTTTCCTTATTGCTCGTAATAGCCTCAGTAATAAAGTCAGTAGATATGTGCAAAGGTAAGCAGTGTGACAATTAATACCTCTGAGTCTGTGAGGTCGAAAGTCTTAAGTCAGTAAGGAGTAAGGATGGACTTTGTGAATTGTGAGCAATTTGTACTTTTTCATTAATTTACACTAACTTAAGCAGAAAAATTGACTTGGTCAAAGTAATAGGTTGTAGGTGCAGTGCCGAGTTTTAATAAGCTTTATTGTTTCAGTCGTATTTACAAATACCATCTTAAAATAATAATAAGTAACAGTGATTCGTTACCCTTTCGTTTTTGCACCCACCAAGCCGAATCTCATCAAATGTCTTTGTCTCTGTTCGTTCTGGCGCTTGCACAAATGGGAAACAAGAAAAGCTTTTCTGCGTTTTGTCTCCTTTGGGGCAAAGTGGTCATGGACGAAAGCGCATGCTATGTGAATGGGACGCATGAGGTTGATTTGCGCTTCATGCTTATGAAACACGTGCAATTTTGTGAATACCATTTAATCCACCACTTCTACTTTTATTAGTAACATCGGTAATATTTGACAACAGTTAGTAATAATCAAGTTATATTAGTTCACAGAATTTCACGATTCAGACGATTCTTTGAAGATTTGATTAGAGCATTTTTTGTCGTCATAAATGTCATAATGATCAAATTGGATCAAATCGCCAACGTATAAATTCATATGACCTAATAAGGAAAAGAGCAGATGACGTTTGTTACTGTTACTGCGTCGCAGCAGCGAAAGAATAAATAAACATTTAAAGCATGTCCACATCTTCCCATACTTTTGAGATTCAGTACAGTAGACGCAATTTTTCCAATTTCGCAAACTAGACAAAATAAAGAAAAGGAAAAATGTAATGTTTCCGCATGGCTGAGGCACGCTGGAGTCGAGTCGACAGTGAGTCATGAATAAATTCCATCTGATTAAACTCGTCTTTTCGAAAACACGTACGTCTTTTATCAACAGGTGAGTCCGTCTTGGGCGCTGTTGAAGTTGATTTATAGTATATAGTGTAGTTATAGTCGTCTCAGATAAGTTCATTTTGGATACGTATTATTTCCGTTTCTGCAGCTTCAATTTGGGAATTTTTTAAAGTCGATAAATCCTAAATCAATGATTTGTGGAGAAAAAAGAATCGTTAAATGATGGAAACACATACTATTTTATTATATCTTTTATAGTGTGTCAATAGAAAGTTGCTCAGTTTTATGTAACTCGGGCTGAAAAGGCTGCATTGGCTTTTCTGCAATGTCATTTAATATTTAATTTACCTTAAAGTCTAAAGTCCATCTTCTCAAGTTGTCGAGGTAAAGAGTAAGGACACGGAGAGAGCACTTGTACATAAAATATGACTTGAAGATGTTGTGCAACTTGTTATGTAGGTCTGGTATCACTGGTATGGCACATATTGCAATTCGGAAGAAGGAAACGTTAAAGACTATAACAGACTATATAAAGATGTACTTACGAATGTTACGAACAACTAAGGAACTTCGACGTTTTTGGTTTTTTTGCAGTGTGTAATAGGCTGTTCCATTTTCCATAGTTTCTTAGTTTCGTAATGATGTCAGCATGAGTGCGTCCTACGGATTGTGTAAGTAGGAGCATCTTTGACGTGTTTTCTCGGCTCACGATCTTGCGCTTCTGAATGTGCAAACTCCCTTTTCTTTCTCCACTAAATAATTTCTCGTTTGCTCACATCAATTTGCTCGAGTCTCAATTTGATTTATTTACTAAGTTGGTAATCAACTTGTCTTTCACACGGTGAAGTAATATAGACAATAGCAATAGTTATATAAAACGACTCTCAAGATTCAATTTGATATGAGAGAGAGAGAGAGCTTAAAGAAACTTCCAAAAACAAGAACAAGAAGGAGAGACTTGGACTCGCGAGGCGACGAAGACAATTCTTTGGCTGTCCATGATGTTACTCCTGTGCTGTGGTTCAATGTCGCATGGCAAGTCCTCTGCTCCTTCGCTTCGTTGCGGCAAAAGACGGCGAAAAGACCATCAGGTAAATTGAGTTTTAAACTTCTCCCTGCTTAGGAGACAGGAAGTTGATTGATTCGGGCGAGGACAGAGGAAGAACAGTCTAATTTGATTTTCAGCCAAAATAGGAAAATCGAGTTTTTCTTTTCAAATACCATTATAGAGACTTCAAGAGACCAAAGTTTAGTATTAAAAGTAGGGAGCAATGGTCTTCCCTCGAATGAAACTCACTTACAGTTAATAAGACGATACGAATCTGCTAAAAGGATTGTAGTAAAAGTTACATTCTAACGATTTTTGTTTTGTGACCTCAATTGCTTGACATCGCATTGACAGGATAGAAAACTGTTCAAGGCGTAAAGTTACAGAACGATAGTATATTAGTTCAGAAAACAGTATAGAAGGAGAAAAAAACGATCAAACACTCCAAAAAATGTATTTTAATGAAAATATTGCGATCGTACATATGAATTCGAGAATTCAATTCAAAGACGCTTTTCGACAACTGTCAAATCAGGTGAAGTGATTGTCGAAAAAATGTAAGCTATTTTGGTGGGAAAATGTTTTTGTCATAAGTGCCCAGCATGTTTCCAGCCGGGTAGTAATTGGCAACGACGAAAGTACTCCCGTTCGCTCCATTAGCTTTGGCAATCCCCAGTTCTCCAGATTCCTTCCACACAACTTGAGTGAAATGTCCTATAATTTTCGTACAAATATGTCCTAGTTATAGACCTTGTTGCTCCAAATAATGTCGTCATACATATAGACAATTTTTCTTCCATACCAGTGCCCTTTTGGTAGTCAATACACTTCCAGTTAAAATCCTTGATTTCAGAGTACCATTTGTCCACTGGGACATTTCCATCATTCACGTCCGTTGAGCTCCAAAAGACGTTTTCCCCAAAACCAGACGTATTGTGTTGCAAAGAACCTTTGCCCGCGATATGATTCGCCCATGCTTGAGCTACCTTCGTCAGCTATTCAACATTCATGGACAAATATTACTTGTATTTTATTTGGATTTTGGTAGTTTACATTTAAAATTCACTGAATTGTTCTGTTCTACCTCATCGTTCAGGGTCAAAGGTGGACATCCGTGTTTTGCTCTGAAACGTTATCATTTATCAATAATCAATTAATCAATAACACATCGACTCACTGCTGCAAATATAATCTCCTAATGCTAATGTGAAACGTGATACCTGTGATCATTATGAGCTTGCAGTGCCTTTTCTATGAACTTGGTATCTGTGCTAATCTTCGCCTATTCATAAATGAAATAAAACTATGTAATTAATATACTTGATTACAATTACAATAAATCAGCTTAAGCACGGAACCTGGAATCAAACAATTCGAATACCTTTGGAGCTTCAGTATTAGTCGGATTTCCCATAATACCGCTTATAAAAGACAAAAGGTGTCACAAACCACACTAAAAAAATGATCCGTATCTTAAAATTTTTAAAAAAGAACGTGTAGGTTGACTCAAAATAACAGAATACTCATCAAAGTTAAACTGGAGCTTGATCGACAACTCCCACGCTCTTAAATAGCTTATCTCGGCGTAAAATTATTCAGTTTCTTTTAATGCGTATAGTCGTTGGTCAGGTTGTCAAAATTATATCATGAACTTGATCAATCGCCTTTTTAATTATAAGGCCTTTGTTTTCATTTGCATTCGTTTCTTAAGATGAAGCCGAAGCTTTTGGATGCGCCCGTGTCTACACGTAAACATGACCCTTTTAAAGTGTTAAACCATACGCATACGGAACCAAACATACCACGTTACTTGTATGTCTTACAGGCGTTATTTTATTGCAAGAAACTGCGTTGTGTGTGTTGCCGACGGGCGAATTTTTATTCCATTAGTAAATCACAAAAATTGAAGGAAAGTTTTCATTAATAGTCAATGTCATTAAGGAAGAAGATCGCATTCTGGAATGAGGAAATTGAGGTTATATAGGTTTCTCATAAAATGAATAAAGAATTATGGAATTCTGCCCGCCCTTTCCTTGACCTGTCACCCGGAGAGATACATCACTGTAGGCACATTAATTCACTAATCTTGTGTCTTATCGAAATTTTCTTGAATTATGCTTTTCAATCCTCAACATGCTTTATGGACTTTGTGATCATAGGAATCGTGCATTAATCGAATTATAATGCAGTAAGGACTGGAATAAAAAATATTGAAAAGTTGGGGTTTCTTTATGCAAGTTTTGTCATTTAAGATTAACGATGATAAATTCCAAGTTCCAACCTTCCAACATGCCAAGGTCATTTGATTTTGCATGTATTGTCATTGTTAACATTGGTAAGTTACTTTTTAATTTAAATTCAATACCTTCCCAATAAAATAATAGAATCTCTGTGATTTTATATCATCAAACAGTGCACTTGTCTCGTTAAGATAAATCTGTATTGATTTTACCTATATCATTTTTATGGAAGTTATAAAAATAACAATGTACGTTTCCAGACAGTGTGACAATGGAAAGCTATCGAGTTTTGGGTGTACACCCTACTCTAGTTGACAGGTTTTGTGGCATGTTTCAAAACGAAGGGTGAAATGTGCATAAAGACATCGACGGTAGGATGTAAAACCTAGGCAAAAACAGACAATTGCTTTTGCACTAATGAAAAAGCTTTCAATGAGAGCTTTTCGTTACGAGGACAGATCCAATTTCTCGTTGAATACCCGAGTGTGTCATCGTCATCGCATTTTGTTGAGTCTTCTTATGATTTACCCGGCTTTTCGTTCCCTCCTCCTCCCATGGCACACATTTCCATGATAATAGGCCTATCGTCTGTGTTGACAGGTGCATGCCAATCTTATTATGTCTTCAGGAAGAATCCTGTCAAAATTTAAAACAAGAGGAAGAGGTGCACAAACAAAAAAACCGTCATCGTCATCCCCCGCTGAAAGAACAGCACTAACAAAATTCACCAAGCTTGGCAAGTTCAGTTGCTCGTGCTCCACGAAAACCCGCGGCCATTCAGCTATATAATAACATGATTTCTCTTTACATTTCTGCCGACAGAGTTCCACTTCACAGAACTTGTCAAGTCAACAATTTATTCAATGCATAAAATTCTTTGTGCAAACAAAAACATTGAAAAGGAAACTTTCGCTTCTTTCACGTATCTTCCAATTTTCAGACTCCTATTCAACGCAGCGTTTTCTCTGTAAACTCATTGTTCTTATCAAACCAAATCATTTAGAACAAAGGGTTTGTTTTGTTTTCTTTGTATTTAATTTTTCATGTCAGAATTCCAATACCGACTACGAGACAACGAGACTTACGACAACCGCCCAAATGTACTTAATAGTACTTACCTAAACATTCCCGTAATAATATTTTAATATTAATATAATATTAAATTATTAATCAATGGAGGTAAGGTTTATTTGAAAATTAATCATGCCTTCTACCATCCCAAACCCAATGATCCATTGAGTTCATTGAAAGAGTCAAAGTTACGCGTAAAAATAAAAGTTGGGATGATGAAAACAGTTTTTACGTGTACTTTCGCCTTTTCAGTAGGTCACGCCGTTGCGTCCTTGGATTAAAGTAGAGTTTGTTTTGTTCTGTCCTGGTCCAGAGTCAGAGATTAAAGTCTTGTGTCTGTGTCTGCTGTTGTGTTGTGCTACTAAAGTATATTTTTGGGCTTCATCTTACTTTTCGCACTAAGAGACACGAACACAAGTAAATGAAAGTAATAAGAATTGCGTGTTTCTTTCTCTTACCGACTCAGCTCAGTCTAGTACAAATTGAGACTTGGAAATCTGAGATTTCACACGCTAATGACATTTTAAAGGAAGTTGCAAGCCCTTCCTATAGACTTGGACTACGTTTACTGCAATGAATAGTGTTCCGCATTATGTACCAAAACGGTGCTGATTTGCTTGTCTGATTTCGTTCTTTACAACATGTTACATCTGTACAAAAGCGGAAACGCATTTTGTTGGTTGTTCGCGTTCTGTCAAAAGAGAGCCGGAAAGAAATCTTGTCGCAAAGTCGGATTCCAGTAAATATGAAGCTGAGTTTTCGTAGACAAGCTGTGAGAAAGTACTGGGGCGGAGTATAGGAGATATAATTTTGCATGCATTACGTAACACATGGTGCATATGAATGAAAGCGATATTTACACTTTATATGATTATGATCCGAAGGTTCATAATGACTGATGGACAGAATGGGAATGGAGACATGTACTATTTTGGAAGCGTGTTGTATGTGCGGGCTTGTGTGGTGTGTGTCTGACAAGACTGGGAAATGTTGTCCAGATTCTGCACACACAGTCGAACACAAGGCACGGACGAAAGAGACGACAGAAAATCAATATTTGGATAGAAACAGTGGTGATTTCGTTTGTTGTAGTGGTGTTCGACTTGGCTTTGACTTTGCCAAAAAAATACAATGCTACACTACGCTCCCCAAAGAAAAAGTCTAAAGAATGCAGTATAAGTAAGAAGCAACGAAAAAAGGGTTTGTAGGACGGAACCGGAAGAGGAAAATTTCTGTTCTTTCCAGCTAGTTTTTTATGACTGCGCCAGCCAGTCAGAAGAAAAAATTTTCTGAATTTGACGCCAAGAATAACATAAACATGACTCAATTTCAAAAAAAGGCACAAAACCTCCTTTGCATTTTGCATCGAGTGAATCGAGTCGTTTCTTGTTGAGACGGGAGTGGAGAGAGCCATAAAGTCAAATCCTTCGGGGACTTTGGGTGAACCACATGTCACTGTCATGATCAGAATGAACTTATGTGTAACTTCCAATATTGGGGTTTGTTTCTTATCTTTACCAATCCTTATGTTCTTGTTTATTATTTGTTAAGGAATTTGAAGCGGGGGAAAACCAAGTGAATATTAATGTCGTCGACGATCTTCGTGAACTAAACTGAATCACAAATTCACAGTAGTACTAGCAATTTTTGCAGTAGTGCAACCAAGACTTTATAAAGTGTGATGTATAGCTTAGAAGCTTAGAGTAATGTGTGTTTATCGAGTGTGAGTTTGGAAGGATACAATGAGCTTAGAAGGAGAAGGCTTCTAAAAATCTCAATTTTAAGCGAAAGAAATTAATCCGTAATCCTTAATCGTCCCCGCACAAACCAACTGAACTGAACCGATAAGAACTCGTTGTTAGTAAAGTGTCGTCATCATTTCAGAATTGTTGCTTGGGCCGCGAAAGTCAGTTCTTGAATGAATCTGATTTATTGGAACGTTATATAACTATAAATGCTGCATAAGCTTTGTATTTTAAAGGGAGAGGAACGGAAGATGTAGAAAACGGTAATGTTTTTATAATTCGATTTATTGCTCTCATCTCATCGTTAGTTAAACAATGACAAATGAAGCACTTCCTCAAATCTACCGTGGAGAATCCCGGCTCCGAATGGACTCAGACCACAGGATAAACAAGAGGAGAGCGAGAAAGACTTAAGCTGTGAGAGTAATCTATAATCTTTGCGAATCCAAACCATTTCCATTATCATCCCTGTCCCAGAAGAGTGCAAGAGGCAAGCTCTATGGTCTGTCCGCATCCGCATTATCCATTGTCCATATTCCAAGGACGCTTCTTCTCGTTGCCCTGCTCAATAGGACAATTGTATCAAAAAGGATTTATTTGGGAATTTCGGTCGCAGTTCTCTCTTTGTACGATCTCCACGAATCTCTTTTTGTCTATTCATTTCCCTGTTGTTTTCCAGGACCACCGTGATGAAAACACTCAATGAATTCCACAAGGGACTCAAAATGACAATAGACCACATGATTTGTTTCCGCTTGTGTGTAACACTAAAATACAATCCTCTATGACTCGTAAAACACAAAGATGATTTGCATACGCTGAAACTTACAAAATTCCAAAATGCCTTTTCGATTGTCATGCTTTCCCAAAAGTACTTGTGATGCTTTTGCTTACTACAAGGAGATTAACATTTATGGAATTTCGCTTTCATGAATTGTTCAAAATGCAATGTCTAACATTCCTTTTGTTCTATACTCATTCAGTCGTATCGACAAGTCATAGCTAACTTGCATAAGGCAACGGTAAAAAATTTAGACATTTAGACAAAAATTCGAGGTAAAACAGGTACGTTCCTTTTACTTGTTTTGATAAAATCGCTTGTTTACATTTAATCGTAGTCGTAAATAGTTGAATTATTGTAGAATACATAAATCTGAAATAAACAGTCACACAGAAAAAACTCATCATATTTTTTGTCCAGTGAATTTATAACAAAAGTCCTATTTTTTCCCAAAGAGTATACATTTTATAGTGAGCTTTTTTTTCTCGCTTGAAAACGAGAAAAAAATAACAAAAAAGTAGTTTAGTATTCTATATTAGATTATCCAGTGCTTCAGGTTCCAGGGAACTTCCAACTGTGCACCTGACAGCTCATTAACTACGCATGCTGTCCTCGTTCTTCTAACAATATCTTCCAATGTTGATTTTGTGAGGCGCGTCTGTCGAAACTTGTGTATTTTGTGTGATGATGTTATTAACTTTTTTTTCCTCAAGATGATTTTGAACGGGAAAAGGGAAGCAAAAGATGAAAGTAACTTTTTTACGAAAAGGGAAATGAGAAGGAATTTCATCCTATTTCTCTTCGTCCTTTCTATTGAATGTCGTAGGGATGTAAAGTATAATGGTGATGATGAAGAAAAGAAGTTTGGAATAATTCTTTATAAACTGTAAAGGAAAAATACAGTTTTCACTCCGGTTACGTCGTAATGCATACAAATGAGAAATCTAATTAACTCCACAAGCTCGCGTTTTCTCCCATGAGACAAAAAACTGGAGATTCACGACGAGCTGATGTGCCTTATTAGGAAATTGTCAAGAGTCTCACGTTCTGAATCATTTCAATTTCAAATATAGCAGTTGCAGAACCTGAGAAAAATACGTTATCCTCTAAAACTTTGAATGAAGGAGTTCTTCATAGTTCATTGTTGGTTACGACTTTCGATATATAGTTGTGTTTTTCCAACAATTGGCGTAGGTGTTTCAGTTAAAACGGTGAGCTACGTTCCATATACAACTCTTTGTCTCGTTTTGAAATGATGGTGGTGGCTGAGTGAATAAAAGAAGGAGAAAATTCATTCTACAGAAAATATTGGGGGATGTGTTTCATTATTTCCTGTTTTCTTCAGCTGTAGATCTTGTAAAGTACCAAGGATCTTTCGATGGAGGGAGTAAGAGAATAAAAGTGACCCGGTGCAGATGAGCCGAAACGGGTAAAAACGCCACTACTGCACCATTGCAAGTCATTCTTGTCAACATAAATTGGACAATAAAGCTCAAAATGAGGCTTGACGGTACGAGCTTCGCATCTTTCTGACTTCCAGTCTAATCCGAGGTGAACGAAGTGGTCGTTACCGTTACACACGAAAAAATAGTAGTGGTTCAATGCTGTAGTAGCGCTTTTCGTCCTGTCGATTTACGTTTGCTCTGTCTCTCTGACCGACCGCAAAAAGATGGAACTCAGCCAATCTTTTTTCTCTTTTGACCAATTTACTACATTTTTGTAGGAAGGAAGGATGAGAAGAGGGAGTGGAAATCAATACCATTCTCTTTACTCGTCTTTTCCCTTCAGGATTTATTAGTAAGCTGTCCAACGTGTTCAAAACAACTATGGCTTAAATCCAGCATTACACTTGTCTGCATCTAGTAAACATAAAATATTGGAACGCGGACACTGAACACACATCATTGTCTAGTCTTTCCACAGGTACATTATAACATCATCTTTTCTCTGGTGATAGAACCTTTGACACATTTATACGCTTTCTTCTTTCTCCGCACACAAATCCACTTTCCTTCCTTTTGAAAAAGTGTACACGCTAGAGTCGTATGGATGAGTTACCGTGTCACTTACTTTTACTTTTATAGAAGTATTTCCTGCCTTACGTAATACTTTATGAGGTTGTGGTGTGTCGTTCTCATAGTTCTTCTCGCCGCCATTCTCGTGCTCAAAGTAACTACTACTACATACTGCAGCATTGCAACTGGATATGTCCATTATGAGCTGGAAGTTGAGGCTGGATTTCTTTTTATACTGTGAGTGAACTACTTTTTGTGTATCACAGTAAAGTCTACACTTTGTCTGCACTGTCGCACTTGGAGTTGACAGCAGCACTCAGTGTAGCAGAAGCGTTGCTTCTAGGGCAAGCCATGTTAGACCTGCCTTGAAGGAAAGTTGGTGTCACATTGTTCAGCCACTGATTGTCACGGAAGCCTCTAGACACGTTTTTCTCAGTAAAGCATCTTCGGAGACGAACCCAACCTGACCAGAAGACAGGCCGACTGGTTCGTAAAGCTTCTTCGTAGGACGGTGGAGTCTCCGCCAAGGGCAAGGAAATGACCATAGGTTGAGTCAAATCAATCTCCACTCCACTTTGAGCCCTAGGCATCAAAGTATTTAGAAGATGAAGGCTTTCGCTTCGAACTGGAGTGTTGGATGAACATCGGTCATGATGATGATGGTGGTGGTGCTGGTGGGATTCGGAGCTAGTCCTGGCTGAGTTCCATGGCCCATTCTCTCGAACACAATGACAAGATTGGGATAATGGCACGGAGAATCGATGAGCGTCGTTCGCCGCTTGACTACTGCCACTTCTATGCAAATGCTCGCTTTCTTCCATACTAGTTTCTGGAGAGAAATGATGAGAGTCCGAGGAAGGGTTGTGATTATTGGACTGCGGTGGTGAACGCATTAGACGCAAGGCTTCAGAATAGCTCGGTGCACGGTTTCCATTAGCAAAACCATTAGACACTTCTCGTTGAGGATCATTACGTGATGACATGGAAGACGATGAGGCCGTCGCCATCAAGTCGAGCGTCGTCACACACTTATCAAGGAGCGGTCCTTTCTCTGGTTGGTTCAAGAGAAGCGTCACGCTTCTCCGAACAGGAGCTTTCAAAGGCGTTGATGATGAAAAGAAATGGTCCAGCTTCTTGGTCACGTCCAAATCCACGTCTTCTTCACCACCATCCATCGTTGACAGCAATGGTTTCGTATCCGTTCCCGTTGAACTTGTTCCTCTCTTTGGAACTCGAGTTCTACCCCTTCTACCACAAGGCGCTGGGCTCAAGTACCGGTGTCGGTTTGGATAACGTTGTGACAAGGTTGTGTTGGGCAAGTAATTTGTTCCGTACAACTTATTGACCTAAAAATTTATAATAAACCATCCTTTGATTCCTATTTCATTTTAGTTTCCTAGCACGTACGTCCAAAAGAATCTCGAGATCAAAGCCCATAAGCCCCACAGATCGAAATACACAATCCTCAAGTGTATGTTTTACACGAGTGTGACCGATTCGCAAACATGATCGTGGAATGGACACTCGATATGGTATAGTTTCTATGTGTTGTATATACGTGGGGTGGATCATCATCATCTATGTGTATATAGCTTTCGCTGTTATATTTTCAGTACTCGGGTGCTATGCATACGCAGTATAGCTACACATTAATACCGAAAGAGATAGCACAGAATTTCAAATTCCTCACCTTGTAATGAACATGAACTGTGTTGAGTTCCAGAACGATCCGTAAAGGCCACGACAGCAAAAAGAAACTGGCCAACCAGAAGATCTGAATACGACCGTACCAAGGAGGATTCTCTGGTCGAGCCCACACGATCAAGTTTTCTTTGAAAAGAACATTCGACAACTCGAGCCCTTCGCGAATCTCCATGTAGTCGTCCAACCGCTCGTGTTCCTTCAAAGGAAAAGAAACGAGAAAAAAAAATCAGAATAAGTGCCAGGTAAAAGTCAAAAAGACACTCCTCGGCTTCCTAAAAAAGGTACCTGCTCCGCCGTTTTCGCGTTGGGGTCGCTAGGGAATTTTGCCAAAACCATTTTCTTTTTGCTTGGCTTTCATTCACATGTATACTATGAAAAAATGTTGACCTACTAACTATAAAACTCTAATGTACGTAATGCATGAAAAACTGGAAACTGGAAGCCTTGGACTCTGTGGAATATAAAGTTCTGGTGTGCTCACGAAAGAAAATTGAAAGTGGCTCCCTTGTTGTCTAAGAAAGGCTACAAAAGTTTTTAAATAACTATGCTAATTTCATTGTGCTTGTGTTATATAAAGTAACAAGGGAATGAGTGAGAGCTCTTCATTTTCGCACGGAGTCTATCCCAAAAAATCCCTTTAGCACACATTTTCCTCCTTTGTTGAACCCGATACTTATTAAATATTTGCTCAGAATGCACCATTTAAAAAAATATAAAGCTGATATGTGCTCCTTCACTACCTGCCAACAATGCTCAACGGATGCGAAAAGTGGGAGAAAGAAAGTGTGCAAATAACTTGTTTACATTTGCTTCATTTCTCAAATACTGCTATCAACTCCAACGTTAGTGTGCTTATAACGCTCTACGTTACTACGATAAGTGTTGAACCGGGGAACCGAATAGTGAGAGTTGCCTTATTTGCCTCAACTTTCTCCGTTTCTTGTTGCAAAGTTACTCCAAGTTAAGTACAAGAGGAAAATACGTAATGTCTGTAACTCGTCTGCAGTGTACTTGTCGACTCGACGTGCTCTTCGATAGCCACTCACAAGTTATCGTAACGTTGAAGAACAACTCAACGCTCACTTCAAAATAGAAAAGTTAAGCATTATAGATCTTATATAGTTACTTAATGTTATAATATATCCATATCCACAAATAGAAGTATTTCCGTATTTCCTCTGTCAGTAGTGTCCTTTCTATAAGGAACAAAAGTTGGAAGTATTCCCATGTTCCCTTTTCCTCGTGGTACTATTTGATTTTGATACTTTCCACAGACATTTTGCTTCCAGCACCTTTTCTCAGATTTGAAAATTCGACGATTCCATTCAACTTGTACTGCGGCGCTTCGTTAAGACGGAAAATTGCCTAGAAAATTCAGTTAACGACTCTCTCTCACTTTGTAAATTGCAAAGAAGCTGCGTAGCTGCGTCGGATTGAATGAATCTATTACGAATTATTGTACATTTGACTTGGCTCCTTGGCTGAAGGAAAAAAAATGGTTAAAGAACGTTGGTCGAGACTTGAGAGTGTTGAATCAAGAATAAGAGAAAATGCATGAAAATGCATACTTTTCCCATATCTAAAAGTTGGAAAAGTATACAATTTCGAAAGGGTTTTTGGTGGTAGTTGCTGATGCGGCATGCTGCTTTTTTGTCTGTATAGGCCCATTTAGATTGGTAAAGTAGATTGTGAAAGCTCAGTACGAGAAAGTACTACGAACGAACATTCGCCTACGTTGCAAAAGTGAAGAAGACGAAATGTATTACTGGAAGCACAAGCCTATTTGATTTCATATCAAACTATCATTTGATTCGCATTAGGAAGAAGAAGACTTTCAAAATGCACTCACTACTCTCTAGAGAAGACTACTAATATTGAGAAAGCTACTTTATTCTCAAACTGCTGGTGTTTGTCTGTACGCGTGTATCCGTGTATATGTCAAAAATATGGGCCAGGAAAGTCAGGATGAATTCAAGTTGAACGTCTAGAAACGAAATGTATTTCACATATGAAAAAAAAAACATTACCTGAAAAAACGTCGCTCGTTGCTCTTGGAAGTCTCTGGCTGCTGCTGAATGAGCAAAGAGGAAACCTTTGCTAAATCTGATTTTGGTAGCGGCATATCTGTCCAAATCTTGGAGATCTTTCGAGACGTCTTTCATACCACATGAAGCATCTAAGAAACATCCAACTGAAACATGGGAATTGACACGCTCCAAGTACACCTATGAAATACAGTAATAGTAGTACAATTGAGAGTATAGAAGTAGTTTCAAAAATATCCTTTACTCAAGAAATTCAGTTCATGGGCTCAACCTTTTTTGAAGATTCAACTGTTAAGCATGTCTCTACTATACAATGAATCATACTCGTACACAGTATAGAAGAAAGACGAAAGCGGCTGGACAAACTGGACATGGACACACAGCACTTTTTCGCCAAAATCCAATAATCGTAGTGAACACGAAACATGTCGTAGGAAAATGTCCAGCAGAGCATTTCATATGCTGCGGCCCAATGCAATAATCCCTGGACAGAAATTGCATTGAGAAGCAATTTCAAATTCCATTCGGAACTGTCTTTCAACTTGGAGCATTCCACTTCCAGCTTATAAGGATGAAAGTGATATCACTAAGAGCAAGTTGCCGCTTGGCATGGAACGATGGAACACATTGGCTTCTGAACTATCAATGATTTCATTCACATCTATTTATTATATCATTTTACACATCCTCAGTTCGATACGTATAGCAGTTTGACATCCTAATTCATCTTAACCGCTGGACAGCTCTACTTCACTCTTTATTCTCGACTCTCGAACAAGAAATTATGAATAATAATTAATTTAATACTCAATTATTACAACTCTATTATTAACTGCTACTACTATTAGCGATTGTGAATTGTGAGCTTCACAGGCTTGTCGGCTGTATACGAAGTTCAAAATAATTTCGTTACATTCTTAATACTGCAACTCATCAACAATTAGAAGCTATATTTGTTTTAATGTAGTAAATTAAACTGCTACCTAAACTAAAATTTTCACAAGTCGCATTAATATACGGGAAAATGTGTCCGGTCCAGGTTCAGAGCATAAAAAATGATTTTGCGTTTCCAGTATATAAACTGGAAATTGGAATCGGTATCAGTCAGACACGTCGTTACATTTTGCCGATTAAAGCGATGCGGGCGTGGATCAAATTCGAGTGATTTACCTCTGTAGTCCTGTAGTAAATTACCTGGCAAATCAGAACCCATTAGGCAGTCAAGGAGGATGAATGCACTACGACATGCAAGAAAAAGTGAGGCATTGTGGCCAAGCTATTAAAGGGCTCACTGATGTCTTTCAGAGAGATAGAGCGTTTATACGTAACTATATAATACTAAACTGTCTACTAGTGAGCATTGTATGGGTGGACCGGTTAGAAGACTTAAAGTATATAAAGACCAAAATAAAAGGTATGGTAAATAACGTACCTTGGTAGAAGTGTAAGTGCGATTGCCAGAGCTCGTGACTTGTTTCGCACGCTGTACGTAATGGTAGCAAATGGCTTTCCACCAAACCACCGGATGGGCATTTTGCATCTGCCAAATCTTTCGGTAAGCTGAGCTCACGTCTGTCTGTGTGTGTGAAACACAAAGAAGCACATTAAAGACACAAGTAAAAAAGATTACACGCTAGTAGAGCAGCACGGGAGAACTCGTACAGTCACAATTCATAGAAGTAGTGTTTTACACATAAAAACGACTCGGCTTCCACAGAAGCAGCACAGCAGGGAAAAGAGAGAAAGAGGAGGAAGAAATTCAACCGCTTATCGGTGATAAATTATGAGCCAACAGACTCCGTTTGGTTCTGGCAGTTACTTTTACATGAAAGATGTGAGAGTTTTGTGGCACGGGTCGCAGCACACGGCCAAATGCTTTTTGAGTAACTTTACACAATGCAATGGCTTTTGGCAAAAGCCTTATAAGGAGACTAAAGGACGGAGAATGCGGGCTTCTATATTTTTAAGCTAAGAATAAGAATGGAGAAAGGAATGAAAAGGTGAAATTGTGTGCACTCACCTTTTCAAAGCTGAGCATAATGCGGGCATTACAGTGCCAACATTCGACCAAATAAAGGAGGTACAGCATGATGACGAAGGCCGTGGGAATAAACCAGGATCCATTATCACAAGGAGAAATCTCACGCGTCCTGTTCAACAACGGGTACAACAACGTTCATAAATTACTCTATCCTTCATGACGAGGCTCTTCACTAATTAATAGGCAAGGGATCTAATTTACTAATTAATCCGTTTAGCGATTCGAGCAAATAGAAGCCATGTTCCTTTCCTTCCACTTCGACTTAGGAAACTTTCTCTTTCTATAATCACGGAAGCCACTAACATTCCCACTTTGCCCTTTACGATTATTATTACCACTGCCGCGACCAAAACCTTGTAGTCTTTCAGTTATTCTCTTCCCTAAACTATAATAATTCTTGTTCATCTCTTTATTACCGGAAACACCCACTCGTTTTGAATCAGACTCCAAAACCGTGGTTGCCTTTCGTGTTTCGTCCCGATTCGGAGAAATCGTCTACATTATTAACTTATAATATAATCATTTCCGTGGAATTTTGTACTTTGTAAGCTTTAAGCTTTGTAACTGCGCCACATTTCGATGTTTTAATAGCAAAAATCAACATTTGAATCCCACAGGCTTCCAAGAACGAGCATATGGATTCATTATTGACTTTCCATTCATTAGAAGTTTGTTGGCAATTTGTTAAAATTACTCACAAAATTACGTTATCGTTTCGCCTGAAATGTCGCATATGGGAAAGAGTTGTTACATATCACGAACCCTACGTTACTCTATACATCTGTACGTACTGTTTATCCTATGGATTGGAACGACCAAACTTTATAGGACTGACTGTTGAGTTGGTAAGCTGAGCTGAGGTCATTTAATCCTTACAGACTTGTGGCATAGTTCATAATTGAGACAGTGTTTCTTGGTCTTTGCGTAATAGGAAATGGCAAGTGTAGAATAGATTTGTGGAGAGAAAGGAAACTCAACTCTCCAGGGGGTTTCAAATCCTACACGTACCTTGTAATTGGAAAGGCGGAGAAATCAATGTCCACTTTGGTGACCCGGGTAAGCCGGCACCATGCAATTGCTACAGCACAACCACAAATGAGACCCGTCAAGATGAGACATTTGATGTTAGCTGCCGTCCGCAGAGTGGTCCACAGGGTCCTCTTAATGGGGCGCTGCTGCTCTCCACAAATGACCCAAAACACACATACACACGAAACCGTAATTACTCAATTCACCTGTATCCTTAAGTCCTAAACCTACACACCTTCACCTTCCAACGTAGCTTTCATACTATATAGTATACTCCTCTGAATTCTCTTCTTGCACTGACAGACCACGTTTCACATATCCTTTCCACCACACAGTAAATGTTTGTTCACGTAGGATGAGCGCCCCTGAGGCTCTCAACGTGTCAAAACAGTAGCTACAGGATTAGGAAGTGCTTTCTCTAATATTACTTCCTTTACTCTCAAATAATACTCAGAAATCACAATCACAAGTCCAGTACCGAAGTACTGGAAGCACCCCATTCCCATGAGACTCCAACTCTCAACAAGTTTCTCTCTCAACCTTCTTGTATTAGAACTTTTTTGAACGTTTCAAGTTTCAACTTAATGTGAAGGTCCTTCAATCATAATAAAAACAATTGTGTAACACTGAAATTAAATGAAGTTTTAGACTTAAATGTGTTGTTACGTGTGATTCAAAATTGCATTCGTTTAGTTTCAGTTTGAAAGGCCGTCACCTAACTTTTATAGTAAATTGACCAAATAAAAATGGTTATATATTTATTTAGTTAATAATTGATTTACGTCGTCAGCAGCCGTGTGAGCAAGAGCATAATCGTTTTTAACCAATGTGTATTGTAATTTTGTAATATTTGGTTTAATACCTGTGCAGGTTGTGACAGCAAGACTTCTTCATCCAAACTGTTCATTGTTAATAGCAAGTAGATTGTAATCGTCAATTGTTAATCTCAGCGTATTACTGTCAAGTGTCAATAATTAATAACTAATAACCTGATGATAAAATGATAATCACTCTATCGAGTCGGAAGTTAAAATCGTATCTGAATCAATTGATTCTTGATTGCTTTGCTGTCACCAGTTGTCGTCTTATTCTGTATAGTTTAAAATAGTAAAAATAGTAAGGATAAGTTGGATAAGTTTGCTTCGTTTTCACAAGGATTTTATAATGCTACAACTTGAAAAATAAACGGATTCGGAGACGGTAGCAGGTAAAGAAATGGCTTAAACTCCCGAGTTTCACATTGCCCATGATGTCGTTATATATTCAGAAATGATTGGGAGTTTTAGAGAAGAAAGTGAGCGTGGCGAATGGGAGAGAGACGTAGCACGCGTGCCTGCAGCACGCTGACTGACTCATTTGCCGTCAAATTCGGTGCTTTTTCTCGGAGAAACCCTGCAGTGGCCATAAAACCGAGTTGGTGCTGTCTTCAAAATGCCCCTGCGTTGTCGACAAAAAAATGTAGAAGAAATCGGGTTCTTCTCCGTGAAGACACGCCGTACATGAGCATTGACAGCATGAATTGTTAAAAAGTGGAGAAAGCATATTTCACCTGAACCAATATTGTGACTTTATGACCCACGGGAATATGAGGAAATGTGGGTTCTTCCTTCTTCTCTCTCATCCTTTCTTCCCTATGGCACATTCAGGTCTGAGTGAAAGGGAAAATATCCAGCTTAACTGTAACCCTCCGGCTGGTCTTTCTTGTATAAAAGTATTCCTCAAAAACCATGTTGTCTGTCACAATAATTCAGATTACTGGAACAAGCAAGCTTTATGCGCCTTGGTTATACTTTTGCACTTCTTAGTTGCGCCACAAGAATAAAGTAGTTTTCAGCTTATTGTTTCCACTGGAGTTTCCTCTAAAATGTTAAGTTATGCATGCGTTCTCGTGAAAACCTGAAAAAAGACAAGGTGTGTACAGTGGAATTCATTCAGGATTCGTGCGGATTTTCAGATAAAAACTTCGTTCTTTCTTCACCGAAAAAATTCGTGGTATACTCTAAAGAAGTGAGAATTGCAATTTTCACTTTCTTCTTTCGTCATGAATGAATAAAGATGACAGGAATGACAGCAAACACCTTTTCGGTTCGTAAAACTGTATAATATTGTAACTGCGGGTCGAAAACGGAACCTTTGAAACTCTTCTTTATTTAATGAACAGATCCTGCTTTGAAATGGATGGCATCGAAATGAATGTTTACATTCTCTTCCATTCGCTATGGTATGAACTCTTCATCTTACCCGTTGTTTTATTGATGATGCTCGGATTAAGCCAAGAATCAGCAGCACTATGTCACGAACTGATTTGCATTTAATTTACATATTAAAGTGGATCGTACATTGTACATTTTGCGCAAGTAAAGTCATGTCCTTGTTCTGACTGAATTCTTGCTTTGCCATCATTCTTATGTGAATGACTTTCTGACATACAACTGGTGACGTTTTAACGGTTTTTAATTGACAAAATGAACAGAAAGGTCTCTAAGGACCATTGGAACAGCTCGTTCGACGTCTCGTAAAAGACTGTCGGTGTTTTGTGTCAAGGAAGCGTCACTGGAAGTTAAGCAATGAAATTGCATTGAAAGCGTTGTGGAGTTCAAAACATCTACTAGGCAAATTCACAAGAGACGTTTTGCGATTTTACTACTGATGTAAATGCTTTTCATGTACGTAAAATGAAAATCCATACTACATTCGTCCACTAATTAAAATTCTAGACTACGGGACCTTTTAGTTCGAACAAGGCATGGAATGACTGGAAAATGAAGAGGTGTTCACCACGGTAGCATACAAATGAACGGAAAGGTCGGAAATAGCCTTATCCTCGTTTGTACTTTGAAGATGATTACGAAAAAGGAATAAATCTCTTGAGTCCTCGACTCCTCGACATGCCTACTCTTTGATGAAATCTTGAGAGGTCCTCCATGAAAATGCTACTCGTTTGGAAAATTCCTATAGTTCTCTGGTTCCAGCAAACTTTTAATGACAGCAAGAGGAAATTTTTCTTAATTGGAGCAATTATCGCATGTGCCAAAGTGTGTTTGGGAACTTCCCGTCGATGAGATGTCCAAGAAAGTTTTTTATCGTAGGAAAGCTTCATCATCGGCGCCGTGCCAAGATCCCACTGGCGCCTTTTCTAGTCAACCTTAATTGTAGCGTGGAAGTCTGGTAATGATCGAAGGACGTAGTGTTGTTTTAATGATAAAACCAATAAACTCACTTAATTCCTAATTAATTCAGGCTTAAGTCTTCTGATGAAACTGTATATTACCATTACCGTCCCCACCTCACACTTGGCAGTCACTAGTTCGTGTCATATACATATAAAGATGAACCAGGGCGTGGGTACAAGCTATACCACCATACTATTGTACCTATCCAAATGATTTCGTGACCAAAAGGGATAGTGCAAAAGGGATAGGGACCATAGGGATACCATTTTCGTCATTGGTTACCCTTACTCTCCGAAAAAGGTCATATTCATGGCACGTGGTAATAAGAAAAGACATCATGTGCTGTGACCTCGTCCATGTCATGAAATATAATCATCTTTGCAAACATAAGGCTTTTGACTCATCTCCCGAAAAAGTTGTCCTACTTTCGCCATCCGCAAGACTTCAAAAGGCAAACAAAATCAAAGGGGAGATGGATGAAGTAGCCACAAGAACAGGTAATCCAACTATCAAATCTCCCGAGGAGCCATCAAAGAATCACAAAGTTGGACTTGGTCAAAGGGATTCCCATCGTCTTCACGTTATCTTCCATTCCATCTGGACTCTAATCCTTAAAAACGCATGTAATGTTTATTACAAGACGTTAATATAAATACCGCCTGAGTTTCCAGAATCCTATGCTATTTTTTTGAAAACGGGGAAGATACGACACGAAGACTTTACAACTTTCACAATTTTCTCTTTCTCAAGAACTGAAATGAGGGTTTAGAATAATCCCTCCGCATCTTTTATAATAATCTTTTAGCTGCGGAAAATTCCGTCAATTTCACTGGACGGTCATTCGTTCTATCTTCATAGTACAGTACTTATGAAATAAAGTAGTACTTTTCATCCATAATTCCCTATATTTCTTTGGGTGATATGGTACAATTTTATTGTCTCTATCCTCTATGACCTTTTCTCCTGTGAAGAATGCAGTGTACAAAAGACATGCAATTTCACGCACAACTGCGCATTCAAATGGTTGAGAAAGCTCATGGAGGAATTCCAAGAATTCAAAACGATTGTTCATGATCAACATCATCATATTCCGTTAAGTATTAAAGGTGCTCAGAGACCAAAGAATGAGGTCACAAGCGTCAATACAACAGGAAGGAACCTCTCTTAAAATGTGAGTGTTTCATCTTGCAATTTTATAGAAAGTATGATATCAAAGTAACCTTTTTCAAGTTGTTCATCATTCTTCACGGTAATTTTCCTTTACATTTTAGGTACGTAATAAAACATAATGATTACATTTGTTCTGTTCTGGGAGACATTTCCCAAAGGAAAGTATTATTTTGTATTTAAGTTCCAAAATAATCTCCCCGT
Source organism: Harlomillsia oculata (assembly GCA_019776145.1). NCBI lineage: Eukaryota > Metazoa > Arthropoda > Collembola > Entomobryomorpha > Oncopoduridae > Harlomillsia > Harlomillsia oculata. The sequence goes on from JABASF010000798.1 coordinate 25,501, forward strand.
TTCTTTGATTACGGCGTGGGCAGCCATGACCGAGTTCACAAAGGCGTAGTGAAAAGCGTGAAAAGAGAAAGAAGGGAAGATGAGACAACACTTTAGGCCATGAAAGATAAGGAGACAACATGGTCCCTTGACAAAGTTCGTGTCTAAACTGCATTTACGAGGTAAACGTTGAGAGAAAGTACTATAGGAAATATATAGTTCATGCAGACGCGGAGACAAGAACAGTTGTTCCTACTTCCCACAATCTCATCTTTAGGCTAAAGGCCAAGTAATCGTGTCTTCTCATCTCACAAGTTGGTTAACCAACGAGTCCAAGAACCATTGCGGCCAGTGAGTTGCCCAAGGACAAGAAATCATTTGAGCCGTGAGTGGGAAGTCGGGGACTTTTTGTTCCCACTGCATACTTACATCCGTATGTCGATTCCCTTTGAGACCCTTTACATCTTAGCCGGAGAGCAAGTTGATCAAAGGAACATCCGGTAGCTTCACACGGAGCTGAGAAAGGAAAAAAGATGAGAAACCCCTGTGTCTTCTTGCTACACATCTTTGTGAGCAGTGACTACAACAGAACCAGGCTTATAATAAAAACTGTAAAGCACAAATCAGATCTTGTGTTGTTCCCGTTTTTCTTCTTCCACTTATAGTTAGTATATTCTTTGAGACACATCATGCATAGAAAAGGTAAGAAGAGACATTGACGTTCGTCCACAAAGAACTTGGAATCATATTATTACACGGAGAAATCTAATCTCATGTCACGCAACGCAAAGGTTTACAATTTTGCACATTATCATAGGAAAAACTTATAAGAAAATCATAAATCTTACTTGTTCATGTTCATGCGAAAACTTGTGATTCTATGCATTCTCAGCCTCATTCTTGATTCTTTGGATGCTCCTCAAGATCATAAGAATATCAAAATCAAAGGAAAAATTGCATGTCACCTCACCAGTCACGAATCCCAATCTTATGAATAATATTCAAAAATGAGAAACTCGCCCCCACAAGCAAGCTTTTGATATTTGAACCCTAAAATTGTACCTTATTTTCATTATTTCTTCTTTCTCTTGCCTTCTTTCCATGCATAACCTATGTTTATTATCGCATGCTAACTAGCCCGTTTTTACCACCTACACTAATTCTTGATCGAAACCTGTAGTTTTACTAACAGTAACAGTAAATCACATGTGTACTTACTTACATCCGGCCACAGATCACGTGATCTAAAACATCCGGCGAAACATTTTGGATTCATTGAATGACATTTTAGACAACCGCAGTGCAATATTGAAAAAGACACAAGTGACACAACTATGAAACGATGAAATTGCATTATTGCATTCCGCAAATCAACCAAAAAAAGAAATCAAAAGCCTTGACGTACATACCCCTCACGGGTCATTTACATTTTCACCTAATTATAGAGAAGGTGTTATCAACAAGAGGAATGATTACAGGGTTCACCTTGTTTATTAACATCGTTGGAACATCCAAACAAATGAAACGATAATACAATGGCATGCTGTGATTTTGAAAGCAGTATAAAAAACAGAACCATTAGAACTATATCGACTATATGGTATGGTATGGTGTCTGCGTGGGCAAAACCCATGAACTCGTCATTTCTATAGTTGATCAAACTACCAATTAAATGGACAATATTTCAGAAAGAAGCACTATAGGAAAGATCCGGTTTAAAAATCCAATTTTTTTGCATAAAGTGTCTTGGTTTCATCCATTTGCTGGTCAATTCGCATTAGACGTCATTTGCAAAACCTAAACCAAATCAGTCCCTTTAAACTTTCAGGATCAGGAATCGCTCAGAGGAACAGGAGAAATCCAAAACCGAAAAAATGGCGAAATTGTCAATTGTTGTACCTTTACTGACTTTTCTTGTTGGGGTATCTTTTGCATAGAATTTTAATTTGTAACCAATTATACATACTGTTTAATATCATACTGTACATAATATATTATAAATTCTGAAAATTGTATTTATGGTTCCTTAAAAGCATTCGCCTTAAAATTACAGGTAGCCTTAGCACAAGAAGAAACTCAGTGCCGAGGTCACGATCTCAACATGACAGACAAGCAAAAGAGTCAAATCACCGATTGTCTAACTGAAGCGGGCATTAAGTCGATTTGGAAAATTCCTGCAGAAAAACTTGCCGTAAGTGTAAAGTAAAGTGTAAATATAAAATTCAATGATACAATACACGTAGACATTACGAAATTGCATACGAAATAAACTACTATTAATTAGAAGCGATCGATTATAATATTAATTATGATTTTAGTGTTTCGGTGTCTGTATTCTCCAAAAGAAGGAAATGGTAAACACGACGTTCGTTCGTTCATCTTCTCCAATTTTATTAGAGTTATATTAAAAGAAATATTATTATTCGGTTGAAAACGTTGTATACATTAATAGTTGACCCCGGAAGGTAAAATCAACCACGATAAAGTATTTAAATACATTGACCTCGTCATGAAACCTGACGAGGTTAAGAAGCCATTGAAAGAGGGGATTGACAAGTGCATTAAAGAACATGGTAAAAACCTGCACGGGATTCTAAATACATATTCGAACAGATTCTTTAGTATAGTAATAAATCCTCAAATCTCTTAGGCGAAAAAGTTCGTGGAAACGATGATCCAAAGTGTCTTACTTTTATGGATGTTGGTCAATGTGTCCATGATGTCTTCTTGGACGTAAGTTCCATGTTACCATTTGATATGAAACGTCCGTTTCAAGATTGTTTGAATGTATTTTAAATGAATTTTAAATGCAATCATTAATTATTCATTTCACTTCGTCGTTTCCCTAGATTTGCGTGGACTAAAACCACGATTTAAGGATGAAACAAATGAAACAATGCTCACGTTTGACAATCAGACCGGAAGTTGTACTATGCCCACCACCACGCCCATTTACATAATGCACATCTACTTCATTAACTTTGCACTGTTGGTGTGTACCATTAAACAAAAGCAAGCGAAATGTTATAAATACTATATAGTTGCATTCTAGACGTTTATTAATTTTGCGAGGATAATCTTCTAAAAATCCTGAATGTTCATTCTCATTCATGAAAGGTGACAGGGTATCAAAAGCAAGACATGCTGGATTTTTATCTCTAATAGAAAGGTGCATCTTTCATTTTGATTTAGGTAGATTGTAGATTCTGATTGAGAGTTTGCGTTTTTACCATTCATTTGACAATATACAATTTTGATGGCCATCACTTTGTAATAAAGTTGAGCATTTGTCGTGTCTTGGATTCTGGTGGTAAATTCATTATGAACTTGCGAAAAAACATAATCAAGATGCATGCTACGACAATAGCTGCTCCACCACCGCTGTGCAAACAAGAAGGGCATGACATTGGTTAATTTAACTTTCGCATGACTATCGTTAGCAAACTTCCTAAACAGTTAGACTGTTACTTATTGTGATTTACACTATTAGAAACTTACCTCCATCCATTAGGAATTTCCTTTTTATTTGGGTTAACAGACTGCCACATAAAGGAAAAGAGCACGTCCGAAGTCCTAATGACAGACACCGGACCAGCTTCTTCGTATTTGAGAGCCAATGTAATTGTGATCTGGGCTACGCATGTCAAAAGAGCCATTGCAATAAAGAGCAGCCAGTCATATTTGACAGGTACGACGAGTTTACCCTCGACCGAGGCATGAATCAATCCACAAATGGCACTTATGACACCGAAAATTATACCAACTGCAACCCAATGGACATCACGAAGAAAACGAAGCATGATGAAGACAAAGGCGGCTGCGAGCATGCTCACACATGATAGAAGAATTCCTTTCTGACAAGAAAAATGTTTCAAACTGTAGCAGTGTAGTGTAGCACTCAAGAAAGGAAAACCTTCGGACATTGTTAATATTGAAGATTAAAGGCAAACCTCGCGTCCTGATTCCATTTCCGAACTTCCGGTAAGAAACGGCGGTTGTGCAATCATAATCACGCCAAAGATTGTAACCAGACAGACAATAATGGGAACAATTCCAAGTTTCTCTTTGAGGAAAATCCATGCAAAGAAAGTGACGAAGACGGGATTGCTGAATACAATGGTTGTGGAATCGCCAAGACTGATGTATTCTAAAGCCATATAACCAGTCACCACACCGGCTACACCCAAAAGAGACCTGATCTAACAAAATTGGCCATTTAAGAAATTACTTAATTAGTACTTTGTTCAAAGTAAGAGTAATGTAATGAGTGTTCATATAGTCTTATGGGATCTTTACATTACCACGAGGATGACGGAATTCCAGACTGAACTTTTACGACAAAAACAAGGCCATATGCCATCAAACAATCCAGTTTCAGGCGTATGACGCCATAGATAGTAGACCAGAATGAAGAAACTGGGAATGAGCACACCGAGGAAACGCCATAAAGTACAGAAACTAATTCCGTAGCCATCTCTATCATTAAGAGCAGATTTAGGGTATGTATCCGAGACGTTCGTGTTGATTAGCAAAATAGCGATAAATCCACACAGAGAATTCGCTAAGGAACAACTGAAAGCCAGAATGCATCCAAGGTACTTCCAAAAGAATGAAACAGGAACCTCTTCAATTTCTAGCTTAGGGGGAACAATAATTTCGACATCGTCAACATCATCTCCGTCCATCGGTTCTCCAGCTTCATGACGAGGCACACGACCAACGGATGGAATTTTCGAAGCAGAAGGACGGTCAGCAGATAATCCAGCAAACAAGAGAAGATCCGGCGTGGAATAAACAAGTTTTTGCTCAACGTGACTCAGCGTGCGGGATACTCCATCTCTTTGGCGAAACTGATGATGACTTTGAGCAACTTGTGCAGTTGTACGTGATGGATGATCATTATTCTCTATTACATTCACCTTCACGTCTGTAACAGATTGTCTACGAGACATTTCTCTTATCCTTATCTGAATATCTCTCTAATTTGATTTATTTGGAGTACATAGCTAACTGTCAAAGACGCTAATTTCCTTATTTAACTAAAGGTACTAAAAGTACTACTGAAAGTTACTATATCTTAGGTCGGATTCGGTCGGATTGATCTTTGGAACGTTGATATGGCAAAGATTACAGGCGCAGGCTCTATATTCTTTGATGAAATTGTAGCTAAAAGATTTTTTCCTAGAAGTTATGTTATGTTGACCTTCAGGGCGGGGAAAAGAAAACATTCCACACGCACACGTAGGTCCTCCAGTACAAAAGATTTGAGTCCAAATAAAACTTTGACAGCTTTATTCAAAAAATCCTTAGTTATTGTAGATTTTGTAATATATAATAATATAATTATTATTGTTATTAGTTGCCATTTTTGTGTGTTTTTGTCTTTCTGTATTGATATTATGCAAAGCTGTAGAGTTGATCGGTTAATCCTAATGTCTTTGGTTTAAATAGTCATAAAACTTGCAAACATTTGTAATTCAAATATCAATTTTTGAAACAATGAATACACACTGGAAAGTTGGAACAATTGCGAATTCTTTTTGAAGTACGTATTATATAAATACATTGTTTATTAAAAACATTAAGCGAACATTAAAAGACAGTAATAAATCAGAAATCACTAACATCTTAATTCAAAAGAGACTTGCTCCTCCACCATACATTTCCATTCTTTCTTGCGGTTGTACAAAGGCTAACCAATCTGAGGCATGTGTCGGTAGTAACCCCATGGATTGACATTTGTACAAAGCAATCCCCAAATTGACAAGATTCCCGAAACAAAACGCAATTTTCTGCACGATATGATGTGACCCTTCAATCATCTTGAAAGCAGACGCAATCCCCAGAAGCGCTTTGATCGGACGCATAAACAACATTCCCACCATCATAATTGGAAAGATGGAAATTGAATTACCAGCCATGTACATTAGAAACAGATTCATTGGAACCTAGTAAAGTAATAGAAAATAATATACAAAACCAAAATGATTCATCCTGATGAAAGAAATATTAAGGTTAACAATGCCCAATAATCAAATTATAGCATTCATTACCTGTTTGATTGGTCCTAATGCAAAATCCCATGACCTCTTTACAATCAAATTCGGGTCAACATCACGTGTTGTATCCGTATGATGATGTGACACAAAATTCGGATTGAATCCTGGAGGATTTGTAGTATCACTGGAACGTTGTCGACTAAAACATTAAAAGTGGACATATTAAACAATTTTTTAAAAATAAAGTTTCAATTCTCAATAATAATAATTTATTTCTCCATAAGCGCCATATGAAATATGATTGATTTAATATACCAGTTATCAAAGATTTTATCATTACCTGACGGTGTAGTCGAGAGCCCATTTAAATTTTTTCGACACAACCTTCTGACCAGAACTTCCTCCTTGTTGTGACT
>JABASF010000799.1:0-31866 GCA_019776145.1 Harlomillsia oculata
GGTGGCGTCACCCTCGACGACTCTGTGAAAACGTTACATTTTTGAATAATCCAGTAATTAAGAATCCATGTACATGTCATACATTTTAAGAACACCGTTACTTTTTGACTATAGGGACGTCATATTGTCGAGGTTTGAATATTGCTCTGGAACATAGAATCGCCACATTTGCTAATGCTTTGAAACCCGGGTCATCTCGGTCAATGTGAGGCTGAAATGACTCATCCTCTGGTAATTCACTAGTGGAGATTTGAACAATGTCATTATTGTACCACAAATGAGAAACACTCATTCTGTTTTGAGTGAGTGTGCCAGTTTTATCCGTGCAAATGACAGATGTAGACCCCAAAGCTTCGACTGCAGGAAGGAATTTCACCAAGCAATTCTTATCCGCCATTCTTCGAGCTGTTACAATAAGAACGATGTCAAATGCAACAGCAAGTCCTTCTGGCATGTTTGCCACGATGATCCCAATGAAAAAGAACACGGTAGTGGTCCAAGTGTAGCCCATGTAGATTGCAATCCCCATGAACATAAGTCCAAAAGTTAGGGAACGAGCTACCATGATTTTGATAACTCTTTCAATTTCCGTTCCAAGTGCACTTGGTCCTGGATCCACATTCGTGACGGAAATTGCCAATCTACCCATAACTGTTTGCGAACCCGTCCTGACCACAATACCTTTCGCAGTCCCTTCGATGGCATTTGTAGAAAAGAAAACCAAGTTCTCGGTGTCCATGGGACTATTCGGATGGCTGCATTCTGCGGATTTGCGCTGTGGATCGGATTCACCTGTCAAACTGGAGTTGTCCACTTTAAAATCCTTGCTTTCAATGAGTCGGATGTCTGCTGGAATAATGTCTCCATAGCTCAAATCAACTACATCACCAACGACAATGTCATCCATGGCCACTTCTTCCCTTTTCCCATTTCTATGAACCATTACTCTCTTCTTGAAGAGGGAACTCAGGGTTTTTAGTATCTTTTGAGACTTGTATTCTTGGTAGAATGAAAAACTTCCGGAAATGTGGACAATGACAATCAGTGTGATTCCAAGATACAACTACATCAGTAAAAAAATGCAAACTCATCAGCTCAACAATAAAACAAAACTATAATATACGTACATTCATAATATAAATTATATAAATTGAAGACCTGAGAAAGGAAAGTAACACTTTCGGGAGGGAGGGTCAATGTCTATAGGGTGGGGAGAAGTGACAGTGACGACAGTGAGGCTACCCGGAAACTAAGCCGGAAGTAGAGATGCGGAAGCCGGACCATTGTTGTAACATGGCGGCTTCCATCCTGGACTCCTATCCTGGCCTGGGTGACCTCACCTCTCCCCACCCTATTGACCCTCCCTCCCGAAAGTGATACTTTCCTTTTCCTTTCTCCAGCCTTCTATTTATTATTATTAATGAGTTGATTAATGATCTGATTGATCATATTGTCTTTTCTAACATTATCATTCGTTAGGTCATGTGGCGTCAAAAAATGTTGAACTCCATAAGACACGAAACTGCTCAGAACACAAACCCACAAAAGACTGTTTAATCCTCCAAACAGTGCTTTTGCAAATGGCCAGATTTTGGAACGTCCTTTTTGGTCCAGTACATTTCGGCCATATTGTTCCCTATTTTTATCCACCTGCGATCCTTTTAAGCCCTTGGTAATATTATTAGAATATGACATTTAATCAAATTAATCATACTTCCATTCCATCATAATATAAAAGGTATTCTGTAAAGTGTGGAGAACGATTGCATTTGCATTGTTCCATTGCTCGTATCTCGAATCGTATCTTACTTTCACCGGATCTGTTTGATATCTAAAACATAGGTCCTGAAGTGGGATTTTGTGATCGTCCATGTCCCACCAATCATCATGGTCCACATCCAGTACATTTGAAGGCCGTTTGAAGCGAGTGAACTTGAAATTATTGAAATTGTAGTATTAAAAATCATCTTAGAAATCCTAAAAAACAAACACAGTAGCGGAATCCAATACTTAATTTTCTTTACCTGATCCCGTTCAAATGCAGCATTGTCAAAAGACACTGCCCGGACCTTGTATGGCTAAACATAACATTAACAGTGATCTCTTTTGAATCAAATGATTTCCACATTCGAAAATGAATCTCAGTCTTTAATAGAATATTATGCGAACCTTGCTCTCCTGCCGCTGTTTGAGGATAAGCTTAACCCGTTTAATGTCGGAAGTCACCGAATCAAAACTCATGTCGAATTTTATAACACTTCAACCTTTACAGACGATTTTTGAAAAAAACAAACTTTTATGTAGTATTGCGTCTTTAGCTCTTTCCAATAACTGAAAACAAAGCGATGCATTGCAATGCTTTAAAGTCAAATAGTGTTCAAGGTACATTTGAATATGAATACGAAACTGAATCTGACTAATTGGATCATTTAGGTGCTGGACTTTCAGCATTCGCCCAGTTCATTTCATCCATATGAAAATCTTTTAACCAAGTACACAAAACTCACAAACTCCTCACTCACATACATGAATAGAATGAATACTTAACAGGGCAATTAACACTCTGATCATTTGACCTTATCGGTTCTTTTCCTCACACGTTTAGCACCAGATTTCGTTTTCATGCATTTAAAAATAGGATTTGTTTAGTACATTTGACCATCACTAGGAAAAATCTCGGCTAATCCCTACAATTTGTAGCTTGTATAATGTCTATTATGTGATGACTGAAAACAACGGTAGACTGTGCAATTATTTTGAAAAAAATGCGATTTTTACGTTCAAAATAGCACAGGTATGGGGCAAGCGGAGACGTCAGTGCTGTCACCCTATGGACACAACTGATGTAGGCCGGCTGACGTGTAAAAATTCAGCTCTGTGCAAAATGTTCGGATCGAAGTTGTAATAAGCAGTCAAGTCAACACATACAGCAGATTCAGCATGCACACACGGTTTGTATATATACCGACTGTGCAAATGACAAATATTTATTAGCACAAATCAATTTGATATCCTAGTTTATTAACATACATTCAGTTTATCGTGTAGAATTATCGTCTTCTCTATTCTGAATTTGTGAAACGTGTCGGAATTTTCTTCAACATTCTAATTTAATTTCTAAGGTAAGTTTTGACAGCCTTGTTTTGAAAACGTTTTTGGTAATTGGTTTTTTTTTCTTCAAATCGTGTTTTATTAGTTTTTTGCAATTTTGTATTTCAATATTTCACAAAATATGACGTTTAGTAGATAATACGTCTACGTGTAATAATGTATTGGGGTTTCCGGATCAACTATTAGTTAGATTTTGGAAGTTTAGTAATTATTTTTCTTAGTTTTTGTGGCTGACGTTTAACCGTTTTTTGATTATATTCCAGTTTTGAAGGATATTTAAAGGGGTTTAAAGGGCCAGTTTTGAATATTTTAAAAATCCTGTTTTGTTTTTAATGAGTTAGAATTAGAGATAGAATTTCAGTTTTCCTGATTTTAAACAATAAGTTTTGAAGGTTATTTTGGAGTAGTTAAATTGGTCAATCTTCGTATCTTCGAATCTACGTATCAATAAATATTATATTGATATTGTTAATAATTAAAATTGTTTTTGTAATTGATTATTTCGTTTGAAACAGCTGTTTGGGTAGCGTCAGTCGTTGCGGTCAACTGACCTGATATTTTATTCTACTGTGAAACTAAGAAAATGACAAGATGTTAAGTTTAGTCAAAATCTGGTTTGTAATTGCCCTGTTATCAGGGTTGGTGGGACGCCTTCATGGAGATGAGCACAATCATATGGTACTAATTACAATTACAAGTAGTTTTATTTGACAGTTGTATACTTAGTTTATTGAAAGTAATAATCTAAATTACGCTTTGATTTTGCAGTATAAAGACAAACGAAGAAGTTGTATTATGGATGAACACGGTGGGTCCATATCATAATCGACAAGAAACGTACAGGTATCTTTCGTTGCCATTTTGTGTCGGTCCAAAGGAAGTCATTGGACATTACCATGAAACACTTGGAGAAGCGTTACAGGGCTTTGAGCTGGAATTCTCTGGTCTTGGAATCGATTTCAAATGTAATTGACACACTAATATCTTGATTGAAGATAGAATGGTTTTGTTTAATTGGTCATGTGATTCTGACATTTTTGGGTATCCAGCGGACACTCCAGCTACCGTCTTTTGTGAGATTGAGCTAAATGAGGAGAAGTTAAACGCGTTCACCTACGCTGTCAAGAATCGATATTGGTATCAAATGTTCATTGACGACCTTCCAATATGGGGTAAGCAGAGTACCCAGCGTACATTTAATTACTAGTGTCAAGATCTCAATATCAAGAGTTCAAGATCACTACAGTTTGATTTTGTTATTTTAAATAGGGGTTGTGGGAGAAGCTGATGATTCAAAGAATGAATATTTCATTTATACTCATAAGAAATTTGATATGGGCTACAATGGTCACCAAATTGTAGACGTTAATATGACCACAGAAGGGAAAGTTCCTCTTAAATTGGGAGCAAAGATTGCTTTCAGCTACGAAGTTAACTGGAAAGAGTCCAAAGTCAAGTTTGAAGATAGATTTGACAAGTATTTGGACCCCAATTTCTTTCAACATCGGATCCACTGGTTCTCTATTTTCAATAGCTTTATGATGGTCATTTTCCTCGTTGGTTTGGTATCTATGATTCTGATGAGGACTTTGCGTAAGGACTACGCTCGATATGCAAAAGACGAAGAAATGGATGACATGGTAAGATTTCGTAACCCTTCATCATCGATTCTCATTCTCATCAATCATTCATATATTTCATTCAAGTTATCTGATAACAAATGTCTTCGTAGGACCGCGATTTGGGTGATGAATATGGATGGAAACAAGTTCATGGAGACGTTTTCCGTCCTGCAGCAAAGTCAATGTTCTTTTCTGCCCTTCTTGGAACTGGTTATCAGTTGCTCGTTGTAACGGTGGCCGTGATTATGTTCACAATTCTCGGGGAATTGTACACGGAGCGAGGATCATTACTGTCCACTGCTATTTTTGTGTACGCTGCCACGTCACCAATAAATGGCTACTTTGGTGCAAGCATTTATGCACAAATGGGTGGAAAGGTAATTACTAGTATCTGTAGATACTATCTTTTACCTTCAGGCCCTCATTAGCTTAATGTTTACATGTAAAATGCTTGTTTTACAGAGATGGATTCGTCAGATGCTTTGTTCTGTTTTTCTTCTTCCAAGTGTGGTCTGCGGAACTTCCTTTTTCATTAATTTTATTGCCATTTATTATCATGCATCAAGAGCTATTCCGTTTGGCAGTATGGTATGTTCACAGTTTCATGGACACTTTAACCAGAAATCTGAATGTGCAATTTAGCAATTGATTTGAATAATTCAATTCTTAGGTCGCCATTGCCTGTATTGTACTATTTGTGGTATTACCACTTACACTAGTCGGAACTGTACTAGGTCGTAACCTGTCAGGTCAAACTGATCACCCGTGCCGAGTAAATGCTGTGCCCAGACCTATTCCAGAAAAAAAGTGGTTTATGGAACCCGTGGTTATCGTTGCGTTGGGAGGAATTCTTCCCTTTGGTTCAATTTTCATTGAAATGTACGATTACATTTACATGCTACATTATTGTTATCGAAATAACACTTTCAATTTAATAGATGGTAATTCATCGGACAATATATTGATTACAGGTATTTCATCTTCACATCCTTCTGGGCCTACAAGATTTATTATGTATATGGTTTCATGCTCTTGGTATTTCTCATTCTCCTTGTGGTGACTGTGTGCGTGACCATAGTCTGTACTTATTTCTTATTAAATGCGGAGGACTATCGATGGCAATGGACGTCCTTCTTTGCCGCAGCATCCACATCTGGCTACGTGTATTTATATTCAATATACTATTTCATCTTCAAAACTAAGTAAGTGAATTTTTCATTTCACCATTGGAGCCTTCGTGCTTCATAGTTTGTATACATATTATTGTAGTGTACGATGAAAGATGAAAATACTTACTTTTTAATGTATATTTTCAGGATGTACGGGTTGTTTCAAACAGCTTTCTATTTTGGACACATGGCACTTTTCAGTTTAGGTTTGGGGATAATGTGTGGAACCGTTGGGTACATTGGAAGCGCTTATTTTGTCCGAAAAATTTATGCAACTGTCAAAATTGACTAATGAACATCTATGAAATAGTAATTAAATGCATAATTCCTACACAGTGGGTCTCACAAGTTTCAATTGACTAGAGTCGTGATGACGTTGTGCAATTGTTTCGAAAATGTCATTTTCGCACTTTAAAGGTTAAAATTAATTAAATTAAAATGCTATCTTATTAAATGTATATTGACTTTTCATCGTTTTGTGATCCTGTGGGCACAGTTGATACAACTTTAAATTTGTATTGTGAGGTGTTTTTTAAATCTTTAAGTAGTTTTAATATGTAAGCCATGCGTCGCATGTTGCGCCTGCCGAATTGCTTTTTACTATTTATAGGAGTAATTAATGGTTGTAGTTATTACATTCATTAATCAATAGGCCAAAAAAATCCATTAACATCGCTAGTTGTACTGAGCAATTACTTAATGTTTACGTTGTTGTACACTTCAATTCATAATTGCGAAAAATGAGGAAGTTTTAGGGGTCATTGAAATCAAGAAGACTCTTTCGTGTAATGCTAATAGTTATTACAACTGATAACATTTATATAACTTGCTATAACTGCTTTGTATTTTAAAATGTCAGAATTACTATTACTATTACTAAAGATATAAAGGGATTCGTAATTTCTGTACAAATTATAATTCCGTGATAGTTTGGGAACTTGTGGTTACTTATCATTGCTGTTCTAATTACAATGATGATGAAAATACTTCATTTGAGACATTATCTCGTAAATTGTAATTTACTATTGACGCGTCAAATAATGTCAATTGTACAATATACTTGTTTATATAGATTGTTGGATTCGAATGCGGTAGTGTGAAAGTGAAATGAAAACCAAAGGTGTACATGCAACCTGTATTTATTGTGAAAAAGCCAGTGCGGTCGATTTTATTGTAATTATTAGACTTAAGTCAAAATTCAGCAGTATACAAATTAGAAATTCATTTTTTTCGAATTGACTGTCTAAGTGTGATAAATCCGTAAATAAATTGTACTGACTATTACACGTTTTAAAGATCTCATTCTTCATGAGGTAACCTTAAACTAATCAGTCGATCATTAAAACATAGTTGCAAATTGCAACAGTCTTTGTTTGGTAGTAAGGCACCACGTTTCCAGGATAAAGTACTGACCAGGATCAAACACAATTTATCACTGACGTTATAAATTCATAAGCTTAAAAATTAAAGAATAAAAAGAAACAACAAGTCATATATTTTTGAAAACCACTACTCTGAAAACCACTACTCTGCTGTAGTAGGAAAAAAATACTCCTCCAAAACACGACTCTCCCAAAACATTCCTCCACAGTCATTACAGACATAGCGTTTGTCCACCGCGTTCATTGCAGTAGAATGATTTAGTTTAATTGGAACCCCTACAGTGTAAATCCGAAATCATGATGTCTCATGCTTTTCTTAGTTATAGTTATAAATTATCAAATAGAATGCTAAGTTTTTATATTTATTACCTTTGTTTGTTTTTGGGACATCCTCGAACTTTATATGGCATTCACCCAATAATACCCAGTCTTTATCCGATGGAGACTGCAAGATCATTGCCGAAGGAGGGTATCGCACGTCATACACAGGAAGTCTTGAATAATTTCCAGGTATCATTCTTTTGATACATTCATTGGAAACTATAATGAATTCATTTCCATTGCATTCCTGAACAAAAAAACGAAATCACAAACATGGAATATTGTGTAAGGTATAAGGTATAAATAGGTATATAGTCAGATTTCGAAATGCGATTGTGAAAATTTTCTTACAGGACAGCGGGTATATATTTGACGTGGATCCACTTTAATCCCCAATCGATTAGCAACTTCCAACAACTGGAAATCATAAGTGCTTCCTGCAGTTACAGATATAATCTGTTCCGAGGGTAGCACCTATACGAACATACGAAGCAAATACGAAAGTACTGTATCAAAGAAAACAAAATCGAATACTTGGGAACACTTAAACACTGACATTACTAAACTTACACCAGATGAAATCACGGATTTTGACCCAGTCACCACGACACGCCCATTGATATACCTCATTATCCATGGACATTTCGACAAGCTGTAATCTGTATCTGAAATCAGCTTAGTGTCCCAACCACATGCTCGCAATAACTTCCCTAACCCTAATTCAATATAACATTTCGTACCATATGAGAATGAAAACTAATATTCTTTTGAATTACCAGGTTAAAACTAAAGATAAAAATAAAATATCAAAAATACCTAAAGCAGAGCTGTCACACAAAAAGCGTGGAGCTGGTGTCCGTAATGGACGTTGAGTCGCAGAATCACAATTTTTGGAATCGGATATAATTTTATGAATAATGCGAATGTTACTCTGCCTTTGTTTGGGTTGAGGAGTAAAACAATTCAGGGATTTCATAATTTGCTCAAAATCCAAATCTTTTTCACGACACAGTGCTCGGATCTTGACGACAGCATCCAGAACACAGTATGCATCAGTGGCACCATAAATAATCTGATCCTCAGATAAAGGGCGGCGTTCCCAATCCGAAAGTTGTTGTCCTTTATAGACTGGCACATTAAAAAGTAGACGGATAAAATGGCTCAATCCGGTATCTTCTATTTATAATATATGAAAGTAAAGAATTCAAAGTTCAGTAAATAATATTAAACAGCATACTACATGAATTTATTTAAACTAATAGTACTTTGAATTTACCATCATTGTTCGATTGAAACGGGAAAAACTGTTGGTCACGCTCGACAATAGCTGTGTGCAGCTTTGGAAGGTCGAGCACACTTCTGTGTTCTGATCGAATATTTTTCCATTGTCCAACTGTTCTTGCCAGCATTGCGAAGTCACTGTCCCCTCCAAACAGTACCTTGAAAATGTACTGTATTGAAAATTGAAATTAGTAATAAAGCGTCAAACGTGATTATGAGATTACAAATATGTTTGGAAAATTTCGATATATGCATTGCGAAGATAACCTGATTTGTAAAGAAGGTCTCGTAAAACAATTCCCAATGACTGTGGTCCATTAAAGGATCGGATTTCAACCCGACGACATCAATTAAATAAACAGCATCAAGGAAAGCAATCTGCATCAATGCAACTCCACCGAATTTCGGCAATATCGGCTTCCATTCAGAGTCAACACCCACAAAAATGAAGTCTTCGTCAGCATTGTAAAGGTCCGCTTGAAGTTTTTCAACAAATCCGTTTAATTGTGAAGCAGTTGAGACGATATAAATTTGTGATCTGTCAATAGGCATCATATAAAACTGGTTGCGATTGATTTCAGGTACATCGACGTTGGTCCGTGTCCTGTAACCAGGAACATGAAAAGAATCCACGAATCCCGATGTCGATCTAACAGCATTATGCGTTTGCTGAGATACCACTTCGGTATCATAATTGTCCCAATTTTCTTCGGTTGCAGTATCTTTAGCGTGTTCTGGTTGTGAAAATTCATATCCCAGTGCAATCATAATAGTTTGCACATCTTGTGAAACGTGTTCTGCAGGCATGTGATGCCTCACAGCAAATTTTGCCGCATCCTCCGGATCATACAAACTTATATGATATACAACTTCACGTTTCATTTGATCATCATCATTAACTACCTGGTCGATTAATTCATCAAAATTGTTATCATCTGTCAAATAAATAGACATCATTAGAACAAGCTTATAGTTTCACTTAATAACTTAATAGACATAATCATTAATGGGAATCGGAGATCTTATTACAGCTGTAATTGTACTAAAAGTTGACTTCAACTCACCAAAATCCAATCTCTCAACATACTTTCGCCTTAATAAGTAATACAATGTTCCAGTGTTATTTACATTTTGACAGTTTGACGCGGCAGTTAGCGGTATGTCCAACTTTTCCGCGAGTTTCTTGATGAGCGACTTCACTGATTTTTGGTTCGTCAACACCGGGGAACCAAGTGGTCCACCTGAACATGACCTTTAGAATTAAACAAGAAACTATTGAAACCATTCAGTTATTACCATTCATAACTTTAAGTACATAAAACACAAATAATTTATCAACGTACAATAAATAACTTTGTAGCTTTTGGTGCTTATACTCTCCGACGAAGCCATCGAGGAATTCAATAGTTTCGAGCTGCTTTTTCTTTGAACAACTCTGTAAGTAGTCCATACCCGCATTACCATAGTTTATGAAAAGAAGTGGGACAAGGAAGTCTTGGACATCGAAGGATTCATGTAGATTCAAATAATCAGCGGCCAAGCAGGACTGTCATGATACCAATGTATTTAGTTATTAATACACAAGGTCATTAATCATTACACTATCGCTCCTTTAAATATTAAAAACACAATATTATACTTTTATGACCCATGTACCTTAAGATAATCTTGTGAACGCACTAGTTCAGCAATGAGATATACAAATTCGAACTTGTATTCTTTCAGATAAAAAGCTTCAAAGCCCTTCTTAGCAATACTTTGATGTGCAGAAATCAATATTTCGAAACATGTTCGGCGCAATGCACGTACTAGACAATCTTGCTTGATAGCTTCTGCTTTACTATGTTGTGAAATCCATTTATGAAATTCCTCGAGTACTGTGAAAATCATAATGACGCAAGATGCAATGCAATGATAATATGATTCGGTGATTAGGGATCAATGTACGACATTTCATTTCCCACTCATATAATACACGTAATTGAAACAATATCTTACCAAAATAAGCACAAAAATTGGACGTTGGCACTTTCCTTTTTACTATAAATCCTGGGGACCGACTGATCAAGTACAAAGCCAAACTGAATGGATTGCATGAATTTTCAAACTCTTCATTCAAAAGAGAAATAAGGAGAGGTTGTTTGTTGCTTTTTTGTACTATAAAAATAGGACATGCTTTGTGAAATGACAATTCACATTAGTTTCATAAACCGTGATTAATGATAATGATAACTTTGGCAATTACCCACCTTGACCACTTGTCCAAATACCATTCAAATTCCAAAATACAGCTTTTGCCTGGTTTCCGTCACCCAAATACGGTATTTCCGGAAGTTGTCCGCGCCCTCCAAGACCTGAATTCGTCCCGCATGAAGATGATGACCTTTGTTCAACGTGCGATCTCCGGGCATCTACTACTGTCACAATTGAGCTATTGGTGGTGACTGATGGTGATGACATTGCCGACGTGGACGGTCCAGAAGCAGAATAACCCGGCGTGTTGGTTTCTGTTCCCCTACTTGACAATGTACCGGTCGCGGTGGCTGAACCAGTATGTACATCAAACTCTTCATCAGAGTGATCTGAGCCGGCTTCAAATGCCAAATCCATATCTGTCGTACAAAAAAAGTATCAAAAATACTAAATTACAAAAATGAAATATTTTATATTATCAACAAGTAAAATTAGTTGGTATGAAGTTGACCGGGTACCCAGCCGGGTGAGTACCCAAACGTGTGAAGTTGGTCGGGTACCCATCCGGGTAAAGTATAATGTGGTCAAGGTACAATCCGGATAAAGTATAATGTGGTCAAGGTACCATCCGGGTAAAGTATAAAGTAGCTTGGGTCTGGGTCATCTAGTGCTATTATAGTTCTATTAAGTTGAATGGGCGATTCAGTACCCGGATTGTAAGCGGACCACATTATACTTTACCCGGACGAGTACCCGACCAACTTCACACTTTTGGGAACTTACCCGGCTTACCACCGTAAAAATATGGTTTACGTTACGGTTCGACTACAAAGAATTTTACCGAATGTTTCGACAAGTCGAACCCACACGAGACACGACGACGACGGGTAGCGCAACTTACTTCATAACCTCTTATCAGTCTTATCCAACAAATGACAAAACTAAAACTAATTTTTCAAAAAAGCTGTAAAAACGGAACGTCCGTGTCCGTGTGCCTTCGTCGTCTTCGTGGCTGAACTGAGTTTTGTAATAAAACTCGATTCCGTCCGTTTCCCTCCTACTTGAACCGAGTCGAACCGAGTCATGTGAGAAGAAAAGCGCTGAACAATCTAAGAACAAAAGAACGTGTTTCACTTTTCTCATGTGTGGCGTTGTACTAATTCCGTTCAATTTTACTGAATTTAATTTGTATGTTGTGTAACTTGTGTAGTTTCTTTTTTAATTTATTCAAAATTTTGAACAGTTTTGAAAAATGAAAGTAAAGAGGTACAAAAAATTCCAAAGGTACATGGGATTTTTCCAAAAAAACTACCATTTCAAACCACCTTACAATGTTCTGGTTGATGGGACATTTGTTCATGCTGCTTTGACTGTAAGTTTTTTAAATTGTTTTTTAAATTGTTTTTGGTAACCTTTGTGACCTTACGAGACTTGGTATTTTTAATGTTAATTTATACGTTTTGATTTTGTTTTATTAAACTACAGAATAAGGTCAACATGAAAGAACAAATACCCAAATATTTAGACGCGGCAGCTCACCTCGTCACGACTCCATGTGTTCAAATTGAAACTGAAAAACTTGGTCCTCAACTTTATGGAACCTTACAAATTGTTAAACAATTAAAAATGATAAGTTGTGGACATGAAAGTAATCCTCTGGAAGCAGAAAAGTGTATACTGTCCACGACAAGGAAAGCAGGAAAGGCAAATACGGGAGCTAATGAAGAACAACCGAACGTACTCAAAAAGTGCATTGTCGCAACACAGGATCAAGCATTACGGGAGAGATTACGTGAAATACCCGGGATCCCATTGATTTACCTATATGGTCCAGCCCCAACTATGGAAAAGCCATCGGATATATCGGAGAAAGTTGCAGATAAAAAGAATCTCGAGCGAATGGAAGTATTGGACTATCAAAAAGAAATCTTGGACAAGATGAAGCAAGATGAATTGGGCGAATCCGCCGGTCCTGGAAGGAAGGGTACCAAAAAACGAAAACGTTTGGGACCCAATCCGTTATCTTGTAAGAAATCAAAGAAGAAGAATTTACCGGGTCCATCATCGACGGCGAACACTCCAGTTCAAAAAAGGAAACGCAAAAGGGTCAAAGTCAAGATTCCTAAACATGTCAAACAAGCGAGACAATCTTAAACGGAATTCTTATAAAATGACTTTGTCGTTTGTCGTACTTACGTTTTTGTAATAATTATAGCAATTAGCAATGTGATGTGTACTTTAATTTTTTAGTAAATAAACTGACCACGTTCTCGTTCGCGTCAATTTTTATTGAAAAACCATGTTTTCAGATCATTCATTACTATTCTAACGTTGTTGTTCAAAACATCCTCTTGGAATTTCCATGATTGATGGGCATGATGGGGTATATTTGAGAAAAGGGAATTGCCGAAGGGGGAAGCATGGGACTGAATATTAAAACGTGCCTTCTCCATTTTTTTTATTCAGTGGTAGGTCGACGTATCCATTAATTGAAGATGGGATGCACTTTTTTGTCCAGGCTACTAAACGTCCTTTGTATTTAGCAACAGATTGCTGACGGAGTGCCAAATAAGCCTTTTTTGCAGGAATTTGGCATTCAAAACTTGTGAGATGGAGTCGACAGACAAATAGACAGGTAAATCTGTTGTCTGACACTATGACCCTACCAATGTGTTTCTAAATGCTACTTCATTTCATTACATCTAATGTTTAATTTGCATAATAGACATTCACATTATCCTTATAGACTGATAGACATATCATCGTAATAACATGATGAGCATCATTCATGAATTCATGATTGATCTGTTCATCCTTACATTGCAAACCCTGTACCTTTTCTGCACTGCCCTACATATACTTATTAATTAAAATAACCAATCCAATCAAGATAACTGACATGGAAAGTCCAGACCTCCAGAGGTAAAGTTTCCGCCTTCTATTCATTCGTGATTATCTTCCGTAGTGTGTCTTGTCTTGACTATGATTACGACAAAGATTACAATATTATATTGCGTCTAAATCTTTCTCGTAAACTGGTAAACTGGAACTTGGTGTGTTCACACGCTTTCCTCCTTATGAATTATCCTCATATTGATAGTTACCTTAACTTTGTATCATTTTTATTTGCATTGTGCTCTATCATTAGTAAAGTAACTTGTGAACACAAGACCCGCCTCGCATTTTTTCTTATTACTAATAAATTACTTTTTGCACGTCTGATTGTCTGATTCGCATTTCTCATCCAGTTAATGAAACATTACTTTTTATTATGTGTATGAAATATGGATATATACTACATGTACACTTGCAATATATGGCTTTTTGACGGAAGTTACAATCCTTCCTTACGTTCGAAATTGACGTTATCATCCAAAGACGTAAATTACACAAAAAATTGGAAACAATTTCTTTTGGATTAGCAAAAGCAATAAAGTCATATTACGCTTCTATTCAGATGGAAATGTGACCTCCTGATGATGCACGTGTTTGATCCTTCAGTAAAAACTCATTTCTTCTTGCGATACATACATGGTACAACATACAACGATACAAAGTTTCATGATGCACGTGTTAATAAAGCACTAAATAGTACGTAGTATAAAGTAATTTAATTGTTCCGGGACAAAAAAGAATTAATTGTAGGTAGTCCAGTAGTCCAGTACGCATTTTGTCTTTCGAATGACGTATACTGTGCGCCGTACCATACCAAAATGTGTTTCAGGGGTGTTTTTACTTACTCTTTTTACATGAAGACAACTTGCTTGCTAAATCGCTAAATCGTAAATGTCCGGTTACTTCACACTTTGTACTTTGTAATGGGAATTAGCACTAAATGTGTAGGAAAATGAAGAAATTATTTCGGATTATTAAGGATTAGCGAAAATTAACTTTCTCGGCCATAGCCATAGCCTAGCCGTTATATAAGTAAAATACTTCACGTGTCATGCACAAAATGAAAGCTGATGAAAAAAAAGTCTGCAAGGAATGTGCAGATTTATAACTTAATCCTAAACGGCATTATTTTAGTGCAACATTTGTCCATAAAATGACTAAATGACATAGGATGATGTGTTTTAAAGTGTTGTGACGGTATTAAGGTGAGGATTAATTAAAACGACCCCGCTTACTTGTTTCGTTTAAAATAGAATATATTAGTAGATATTTACGGAAGTTGTGAAAAACTCCCCATCCCATCGTTACCAAGTTGCTTGTCCTTGTCTAATCCTTACTTTCTTTACATTACAGTTGTTTAGGTTAGATTTA
Organism: Harlomillsia oculata; assembly: GCA_019776145.1. Classification (NCBI taxonomy): domain Eukaryota; kingdom Metazoa; phylum Arthropoda; class Collembola; order Entomobryomorpha; family Oncopoduridae; genus Harlomillsia; species Harlomillsia oculata. The sequence continues at coordinate 15,346 of JABASF010000799.1, forward strand.
TAGATTGTCATCATCATTCAGTAGTCAGTAGTGTCAATGTCAATTGACAATTGTGTCAGCGTCAGCTCAGAAAATAGCAAAGCGGACAGAACAACCATAAATAAAGCACATGCACATGCACAATGCTAGTTTTTAAGGTATTCCGTAATTCCGTATTCTTCAAACTCTAACTTTAAAAAGCTATACTAGCAAGTAAAAGAAGAAATGAATGCAAACCGGTTGGCTTCATTGGTCACAACAAAGTAGCAAAAAACTTTGTTATTTGTTATTTTCAATGCTCCTTCAATCAAATCCAGCCAGCAGTACAGCGTAGAGCCCATTTTTATTGATTCAGTGTAAAAGGGTTAGATTTACCGAGTACAGCTCAAAATCCTGTTACAGTGTCTTCTTTAGTAAAAGAAGGTGTGGTGCAAGGCCTAAATTATCGAAAACGCGAAATTATAATACGTAAACGGAGGATAATGAGGACGTTTTCATGTTTCCATTTATTGGCACTATTGTCTCGACGCAAGCAAAGTTACGTCAAAATCGTGTGCCTCCCATCCATCCTCGCCTCAACAACGGGACTAGTTGCAAAACCTGGTGTCACACAAAATTGAGAATTTTATAGCAAACAAACCTGATGTTAGAAATGTTGATGAGATGCTGGGAAATGAATACAACCAAAATCGCCAATGCTTAAAGAAATCCCAATGTTTTAGCAAGCTTTGTGTACTTTAAAACTCGTCCTGCCTCATCAAAGGATAGACGAAGGAACTTTCCGCTGTTTGCGACTTTCGACTTTGCTTTACCAGCTAAAGAAATTGTTTCTGTGTGCTCTTCTTAGAATTTGGTCAGGTTTACTTTGCTCTACTAAGTACAATGGTACATTGTAATTGACATTTATTTCCTGTAGTGCGAAAAGATAAAAACCAGTATGAGATCGTAGAAACGTGGAATTTTTCGTATTTCACACAAAGCAGTCAAAAACCGCAGAAGAGTCGACGATCTGTTTACATGCAACAATGCAGTTCGTAAAACCGATTTCGTAGTTCATGAACATTCCTCAAATGCAATTTGTAATTGCATGCTTTTCTCTGTAATAAATCACATTTTATTTCCAACACGAGTTGAAGTTCCGAGTGTTGATGATGAATTTTGATATTTTGTGGAAATAATTAACTATTCTTTAAAACTTCATGGTGAATTTACAATTGCACTAGACACTGAACTCAAGTGCAGTGTCAGAGCTAAAGCATGCCAAGGTAAAGAAATTCTGATTGTATGCAAATTTTATCACTGTTTCATCCGACATACTCTTCAAGTTTGAGGTTCATGCAAAACTGGGTATGGAAAACACATTGAGACAAGATTCGAAAATTGATAGTAGCATGAACGTGTGCGGCATGTTGGTGGTTTTTCTCATCTTTTTGCACACAAGTAGTTTTATGTGTGCACACGTAACATTTTTGGTTCGTTTCTTTGCCATAAAATAATGCTACAATAAAAATGAGCTCACTGAAAACGCATTAATCACTTCACTTCACATTCATGTAAAATTGCAAGAAATGGAATATGATCTCGGGTCTCCGCGATTTGCATTAATTTTGCATTTATTGAAGATGAATCTTGCATAAAGAAGGCAGAGGCGGAGTAGCTAAGTTGGAAGGGAAATCCCATTTGAACCATAGTTATTTTTACATTAATCCTCTTCAAACTGGAGTGGATGATTGAATTTCATAATCTCATTGCCGCAATTGCCTAAATGTTATTGTGTGTGCTCGTACATTATACAGTTTTTCATCAGTTTTACTATCGCTGATTAGTATTCATGATGAGGAAGAACCGGGAAGGTGCGATGAGCCAAAAAAAGATGAAACTTTTATATTTACAGTACTACCTTCAACTTTGTTTCGCACAATTTGGGATGAGAGGAAGATCATCGATCGTGCCACGTCCATATTAATCATCTTTTCGCTCATGTCTGCTTTATTACAATACAATGTTCATTACCTGTTTTTTTAAGTATCACTTGATGGATTGGAGACGCCAATTCCATGGATGGATGGATGTGGATCGCTGGACAGTAATGGGTTTTTGTTTTTGGGTTTCCCCAAAAATCTTTTACGTTTCAAAAAGTCCTCTGATCTTGAAGTTTGTTTACTTATTTTCCCGACTTTCATGGGTAAAATGCCATGATGTAATGTCTATTATGTTTCATTGTGCTCGTAATGCTTTCTCTTGGAATTCCACACTTCCACTTTGTTTGTTGTACCTTCAATTTCTTACTCTCACCCCTAAAATGTCAATAGTAAACGTTTTTTTGCGCACTTTTGCATTGATGATCTGATCATCAATCATATTTAGTTGCAACAAAGATTAACGCAACGCGCCTGGTTGGGTGAATTTGGTTTTTGCAGTAACCAGTTAATTTGTCGAGTTTACTTATTTTCCCGACTTTCATGGGTAAAATGCCATGATGTAATGTCTATTATGTTTCATTGTGCTCGTAATGCTTTCTCTTAGAATTCCACACTTCCACTTTGTTTGTTGTACCTTCAATTTCTTATTCTCACCCCTAAAATGTCAATAGTAAATGTTTTTTGCGCACTTTTGCACTGATGATCTGATCATCAATCATATTTATTTGCAACAAAGATTAACGCAACGCGCCTGGTTGGGTGAATTTGGTTTTTGCAGTAACCAGTTAATTTGTCGGGACTCCATTATCCATGCCATGTTTTGGGGAACGTACCTTTTAAGGTCTTTTCGCTTTTTCCAGCTCGTAAAAATGTTTGTGACAGGAACGTCGTCGTATTTCCCATTTTTTCTGCAGTATTTTTCAAAATACACCATTTAGTATAGTTTAGCCATTCACATGTCGTGACCTGTAGTGCACTTAAAATACAAACATAAGACGCAGCAGTCTTCATCTATCATTATCGTTAAACTTAAGATTATAGTACAGACACTAAAACGAAGTAAGGCTTTTATAGTGCACTTTTGCACTGTTATGACATGACACGTTGTTATCTATTGTAGACGCAGCATATTATGCAAAAGATTATTGTACAACTAAGATTAGCATTCCAGCTTGGCAGGAGCCAGGACAAGTTTTCTATGACTTGTTTTTTTGTGTGTCCATTCGACGTAGTAACATTTATACAATTTTACAATCGTCTTATTCCAACTGGATAAAGTTTCAAACTCAACTTTTGTTGCATCACATCACAATACAATAGTAACATCTTTTTTAAAAAAAGTTGTAATATAATCCAATCGAATGTGACTGCTGGAGTGCTGGACAAGAAGTTTTTATTCGCAAGAGAAGGTTCCTTTGTGTCACGCCGTTGCTGGAACCTTTCCAAGCAATTGAAGATATTTACCATTTTAAAAAGGTAGCTTGACCAGGTCGTACAAGTATTTTCAGATTCAATTTTCCTTATTAGTCGATTTAGCGATGATTTTATTACTTTTGATTTCGTTTGACCAGCCACGCCAAATTGAATCAAATCATGGAATTATTATTGGTAGGTGAGGAATGGAAAGATAAGGTTTATTCCCATGTTTTTCCTACTTTTGAACAAAGAGTCGAACGTTTAGCACCACGCATGCCACCGTATTTATATAATTTATTATAGCAAAGTAAAAGAGGAAATCATCTTTTTTCATAATCAACCCGTCATTCCTTTAATCTGATCTCAAATTCCCAATGTTTTGCTCTAAGCTTGATTCTGGGAAACTGACGATGGTTCTCAGAAATGCATAATGTGTGTTGATAAAAGCTTCCATTCGCTGCATACAAATTACAAATTACAATTTGTCCTTTAATCCTTTTTACTCTAGTTAAGTTATAAGAATACAATGTGCACACATTTTCGCTACTCCCACTTCTGTAATAGCCTTGAACAGGTTCCAGATGCACTGACTCTTGACTTTTACTACTTTACAACCTTCCTTTACATGAAACTGTTTGAGCAAACTCTATTGAAGTGAACAACATTAATCAACTTCATCATGAGTCGTAGACGAGTAGACTGCACACACGAGTTCAAAATGAAAGGAAAATGCATTGGCATTGTTCATGTTTGTCGTGTAGCAGTGATTCTTCTTTACACAAATACGCAGAATGAACTGGTTTCAAGTTGACTTTTACTCAATGCAAACAAACAGCAGCAATGACAAATTTAAAATGTTTAAATTGATGAAAACGAACAACTTCAGCGCAAATAATGTTGCTCAATGAATCCTTGTTTTTGTCGTTTTGTTTACCACCGCACTTTTAAATGACGTGATTAATGAGAAATGATTAGAATCTCATCGGTCTGCAAAAATATAGTCAAGCAAAAGCCGCGTGTAATTGAGGAACATTGCAAAGCATACAAAACTGTCAAGTCAAGTGTAGACTCTGTAGACTTTTTCAGAGGCAAATGCAAGGTCTAAAAACACGTTTAGGTACGTTGAAATACAAACTAAAAACGCAGTTATGTATTGAAGTTTGAAGTGTCTGGAATACAATTTGTGACTTTTTCCAGTCGTTATAATAACGCAGGAGCACCGTTAAACTTAACGTTGGATTGTACTAGCAAGTCACGTAATCTTCTGAGATGTTAAATAAATAGGAAATGATCATAACACTCATTATGAGTGACTCATAGCAGTTTATGTTCATCAATCTAATTTCGATCATTCGATTTGGCTTGGCATAATAATTCATAAATTCTGTCCGAAGTTATAAAAATTATTCAGAAACATTTTTCAGTAGATCAACCTAAGGTCAATCTTACTTTATCAATATTATTACATAAAGTGACCAAATCATCAAGTAGCGTCATAGTCATAGTTTCATAGTAAGTGGTTGATAGTTGATTATCCCAATTCCCAATTCAGAATAATTTTATAACTGTCCTTTCCATTTTTTGCTCTTTGACCAGCAATGTCATAAGTGTCTGTGAGTAGGATAACCAAGCACTTGTTTGAACAATCTTGACTTTTGTGCACCTGTACATTATAAAGAAGACCTTGACTAAACTGACTTCTAAAGTCTATAAATATTGATAAATCCTTAGTGAGCACACACGCACACCAAACCCCATCGTCCTTGAAGATCGAACTTCTATAAACTCATTAAAATGCATAAAATCCCTGCCGAGTCAAACCAACAAACATGCAAATTAATGTAGAGAAGTGTATTTTAGTATCACATCACACACAGTAGGAATAATAAAAAAAACAAATCGTTTGAGTCGAAAAATCTTGATCAATTAGACAACATTTTGCTAATTGCTTCAATGTTGATTTTGTTTATGGAAGTGTGAAGAGTACACAATTTTTTTGAGGACGCGTTATAGTTTTAGTGCAATTTTAGTACAATGCATTCATTCCTACAGTCATTCATCGTGCAGAAAATAAGTCCTAAAGTGAACTTGTTTATCATAACGAATCGTATAAGTCTGCTACCAGTTTTTGCAGCGTTCAAAGGCTGAATGGACGGAAAACCCCAGAATGCGAATGTATAATACAAAGAGATAAAACTGACTGAGTACCTTTTATGCATTTTTGCATTATCAGTACAAGGAATTAGCAAAATGCAAAAATTGAGAGATCCAACAAAAAAAAACTTGTTTGTGTTGAACATGATTAGATGAAAGGTTTTAGAAATGAAATGTGCTATTTGAAATTATCCTTTCCCGTATCGATTATCTCAGTACCTTACCATTACATAACACTATGTAATATAACCATTACTTTTTAGAATAAATGCCTAAATACATCCTGTCAAAAGGTACCTTATATCCTGCAGTTCATTTGCATATAAGCTTTCTAGGTATCAGCGCATCCAGTAGTAAAATGTTATTAAAACTCAATTTTTGTACGTCACGTCGGTATTTTACCATAAACCCTGGAATTTTTTTCACTTTGTATTCTATCAGTTCATGACCCATTTAAGTCACAAGATGCTCAAAAAATTCCCGAGAAGGTACATTCGTACGTTTAATCCTTTACTCATTTTACTCATTATCATTATCCATGACTGTTCTCCAGAATGAATCTGCGTCTTCTGGGTGCCTTGAATGTGAATAGTACTTTAGGTTAATGATGGTCTGATAGTGTTACATTATGGTCATTTTCACAGCAAAAGTGACATTACGTCACTGGCTTTTCAGCTTGATCATCCCACAACAACGATGGTCAATGAAACACTGGAGCAGGCATGAATTTCAAATCCCACAGAAACAAAGCAAAAAGGATTCGCATTCTTCGCATTGCCTTGCGAATTCTAGGAATAAAAGACGTCCGACAGAACAGGTACACCCACAAGCTAACAAACCTCGACCTTCGTTTAGACTGGATTAACCCTACCTTACCTAACTCAATACGAAGTATAGCAGTTACTACTGTTCCCATTTCACGAGTTTCTTGAGAAATAAACTCTTAATTTTTTCTTACTTGCAGAGTAAGAATAAGATGTTACGTCGTATACCGTAAACTGGACATTCCATTTAAAAGTCGATAGATTCCGGCTACAGGGACAAGATTAACTGTTATGAAAATAAAAACGTACCAACTTCCGCAGACACGTCTGTCTCATTTACATTTATTACAATAATACAATTTCCAATCGAAATTACTCGACTGAATGGAATGATGGATCATTAACTATTTTGCTCCGTGTACACTGGCTTCCCAATGATACAATGTTGTAGGATCGAGTGAGTGGCGAATTGATCAAGTTCAGAGTGACGGAGACGATATGACATGACATGACTATGTGACCTTTGCTGCTACCAACTGCAACAAATTAGTGACCATGTGGACATGCAAATGTCATAAGTCATAAAAATACGAACATGAGTGTGATACGGTGAGAAAATGTGAACCTTGTTTTATTACGGAAGATATGGCCAAGATGCATTCCCAAGATTGTCCTTTTGACTATAATACGTTTAGCATATAATGTCTAATGTCTAATGTGTCATGTAATGTTCAAAGTTAAAGCTGAATTTTTCCAAAACTTATTATAAGTGTAATAGTAATAGTAGTTTCATTTCAGTGTGATACAGTGATAATAAAATAATAGTGACAAAGAGTAATTTCTAAACCATTGTTAATATTTTCAAGGAATTAATAATTATTAATTCCGTTTGACACAGTTTAGGTTAGTACATCCAGCTGGTGTGGTGACGACACGTTGATACATATAGTTGACATTGACAACCAAACTTATAAGATAAGACTTATAAGTTAGTAAACTGTGGTTTTCAATTGTCAACTATGTCAAATGTCAATGTCAACGTACCCTGCATGCCTGCAGGCCTGCATACCTGCATTGCATTTTGCATGGCATCTCTGGTGCATCAAATGCCGAGTTTTGTTTTGGTTGTAGTTGTATAGTTGTAAGTTTTTGAATACGATTTATGATAAAGTGAGTGATTACGATTAAGTGATTATGATTACATGATTATAGTCACAATCTCAATTCGCATTCCAGGAGAACAATCACAATAAGAATACGATCGAATAAAACACATCTACAAATTATTTCATCTGCTTTAGCTGTATGCAAGAAAATACTGGACAAATTCCGGGTGTGGAAATAAATGCAGGAATGAAACTTGGGCTTTGAAAAACCATTTTCTAAGACTTGTCCGCTTTGCTAGGTATTTTCAATTCACTTTCATTACATCCCCGAAAGTCATCTTCTTTTTACTATTTCGAATTATTGTAAAAAAAACTAGTTTCCATTGCAAAAGTCCCGAGAACCAGTTTTGTGTCTGGAGAACCTAAAAAACTAGCCACTGACATTCCGCCGACAATGAAATGAAAGAGGGTGAAACGTGCAACATTTCATCGTTTTTGTATTTTTTTTTCAATAAAATATTCCTAAATGTCCGAAACCGTCGTCCATGAATTGCACACCATGTTTCTTAATACATCTTTTCGACATGCGCAATAAAAATGCAAAAACCATTGTTGTTTCATGTGTTTTGATGTCATACGAGAAAAACGACTGACAAAAAAGAATCTTAGAATCTTCAGAGAATTCTAATTCGATTAAATGTTTTTGCAGCATATTCTGTCGGGCTAATGAGATCATCATCGCCTGATCCCTTGGGTCAATTGGGTCGCTGGAAATTCTCTACTACGTCAACGATATGAACGTTTCTATCATTTTTGCCTCATTAGCACATCACGTCATAACTTTTTTAGGCTTAGTGCTCGTTAGGTAACTGTAACTGGTAACAATGCGCACTATAGTAAGTCACAAAAACAGTAGTTCGTCACATCTTTGGTTCAAAAAGTCAATCACAAAAACAATTGTGTCGCACACACGACATACGCAGATTCACTACATGGGAAAGTGATAAAAAGCAACAATGTACAAGTTTCAGGTAACATGAAACAATTGGATCGTCACGTCACTTTCAAAGAGTTGAATTCGTCTTACATGGAATGTGAACTTGTTCCATATTATTAACATTGATTGCGATCAAACCGCCTCAAGTTTTTCCAAGTGAAGAAAGTACATGATGACGTCGGACGTCCTTCCCCTTAACCCCAAAGCAAACTTGACAATTACAGTGCAGTGGAATTATAGTTTTTAAAGGATGAAGCTTCCATCACTAAGTCCACGTCCAACCTCAACAATGTAAAAAATTATAACGTAATAGCAGATTAAAACGCATATAGGAAAGGTTCATGTGATTTGATAATTTGATTATAAGGATTTTTATATGCTGTCTACGCAAGATTTTCTACCGGACGTTCTATGGATTGTATACGTAATCAAACATTTTCCAGACTGAAATTTCCATGTTTTTTGTTTGTTTGTCTTTTTTCTATAATAAAATGTATCGTCATTCGGTTGTTGGTTTCTGGACAGGCTGATTTCTAAGTCCACAAGCAATCATGGTTTGTGTGTCAAGTGCACGAGACAGCGTTGAAGGGTATAATCGTATGGAAAGTGCTATACATTTTCTACATACCAAGAAGCACTGACATTCGAAAAGGTTAAGTGAAACATGATTTGATAGGAAAGTAATTAAAATAATAAAAGCCAACGGATAATAATGACTGATAAATTCAGATTTCCCATCAGTGAGACAGACTGCCGGTGGTTTGATGATGGGCATATGACCGTGTCCTTGCATTGTGTGCGTGCCGAGCCCATGGAAGAATATGACAAGACATGATGATATTATGATTGTGGTCACTCACAACAAAAGCTTGAGCAACATCCTCAAAGATACCTGTTCGACTCATCAGCTTCTTATAAGCCTGCCTATTGAGCTGTAAAATCCCACCTTTGGGTTATAAGGGCAAGGTGTGCGTACATATAGGCAAATACAAAAGTTAAGTAACTTAAGAGAAAAATCTCTTATAGTAAAACGAAGGCAGCGTGTGCGTTGATTCCTCAGGTAAGTACTGACATGATAGTTCCATGAAGAGGTTATCATTACTTGTTAACTTGAAGCTGCTTTGGATGACGTCGGATGATGCTGAGCGAGGGGGTGCCCCATGGATTGTGCTGGGTCTTCATATAAAACCTGACCAAGTGACCACAACACACTCCATTGATTGACGAAGAGTCTCATCAGTGTGATCAACTCACACTTCAAACCTTTACGTTAAACACGAATTCTAACAAAGCCTTTTGCTCGTTTCTTTTAGTCCGTTTATCGGATTTAAGGTACCCGACTGCAGAAGTTTTTGAGAATTCTTCGTCAAGTCAAATTTATCATTTTGAAGAAAACGCATTAGTGTCCAGCCTATACTTTTTTCGGGCTTTCGCTAGGCTTTTGTCAAAACTGTTTCATTTTGGCGTATTTTTGCCAAGTTCATTTTTTTTTATTAAACAAGTGTTTACGACATTTTCAATACAAGACAAAAATGCACAAATTACCTACGGGTTTCCTATGGACTAGCTTTGCACTTTTGGGTGCCACCATTCTCGTCGGATGGGTTTTGGCTCCATTCGTATTGGAGGATCAGATTTCAAGAGTAAGTAGCAAATTTCAAAATTTTGGAAAATTATTTTGGGTTTTGGGAATTTTGTCCGATGCCGATGCCTTTATATAACATTGCGCATTCCTCTATTTACATAGCCAAAAAAATTATACAAGCAAAAGTTCCGTATTTGTGTACAAGTACAATTACAAGTACAAGTCAAGATAAGCTCAATGTCAGGGTTTTTGTGCTAGGTTTTAACTTGTTGAGTGTGTCATGTCATAATAATGAGAATTTAGAAAAATGTGTAGAGCTTCGCACTCGACCCCAAAAACTTGTCTGGTGGCCTTATCCGCGACGAAGGTGCCATTGTTGGTGCCAACAAGTTTTCTCTCTTGTCGATTGCATAAAAGTTCATACTAATGGCCAAGATCAACACATGCAGGTTTGACACTGGCATTGACACTCACGTTTGTTACGCCAGAAATCAGCATTTCCTGGCTGAGTATCCGGATTCCGAGCATTCATCTTCTTAGGAACTGTGTATTTTAGCAGGTTTATATTATATCCATATTAGATCATTGCTTGATTGTTGTCGTGATTCATGTATTTGTCATCTTTGTTTAGCTTCCTACGTCATACAGAAGTAGACAATTACGCGTGAATTCCGTCGTTAGATTTTCCCTTTCATTCATTCACATCTGTATGATGTGCTATTATTAAACGTCAACATTGAGCGCATGTCTTACGTCAAAGTAAAGTCCTTCTTGAAACCATGTACTTATCGTTTCATATGAAATCGTCACATGGCACAATGAACCATGCCGGCGGCTATCATTCATGAATGACGTTATGCATTTTAGAAAAGTGTGAATTCTGTTGTGTACACGCAGATAGGAAAAAATATCGAATAGACAGAGAGGATCTTACAAAAACTAAAGTTCAAGTCAAATTGTGAAAAAAAGTGAGAAAGGAAAAGATTTTAGGCGAAGTGCACTTTGCACCGCACACCGGAGGCTTTTTTATGATACGTACCCGTAAAAAAGTAAACAGAGTCGCATTCGCAAAAGCGATTGAGTAGCATTTCATTAAGACCAAAGGGATTTTCCAGGTTGCTCGTCTGACAGGTTTAGGCTCTTGTTTGCAACAAAGCCTGCCTTGTTGCGACTCAAAAGAACGCTGAGCACAAACCTTTTGGCTACATGTTCATTGAATGGAAAAGTTGTTAGAATATTAATGGTTCGTCGATGCGATAAATTGACAAAGTTCATTGCAGTCTTTTGACCAAATAATTAATGTCTGGCTCATGATGATGAACATGGCAATGGCCCGTCTCTTCTTCATTACATCATCCATTTGATTTTGACACGAGATGGTTAAGCAAAAGTAAAAGATCTTCTAAGTTCTAAGTTCTTTCTAACCCTTTGCACCTTTCTCACACCTGGACACCTTTTCCAGATGAAAAATCGAGGTGCAACAGAATCAACTTCCTCATCATCAAAAAGTCAATAGCACTGTTTCAAATGAATTCCTTATGATGTCTTCTCGTTCTCACACGATCAAGTCCAGTTGGAACGTATCGGCTCATCATGTTCACTGAACCCTTTTTTGCACTTTGTTGCAAGGTCTTTAAGTTCTCAATGCACACACACACGCTCTTCCTAATTCCCCTTCATATATTTAACGACTAATGATAAATTGCAAATTGCTACAAGGAAATTGACCCTCTTCTTGTCCTGTTATCAACTTTTGATTGTAATGTAGCTGTTAAACCTTTCAAGTCCATTTTTATAGTGAGAATACAAGCATATTACTCATATAAAGTAACACTTTCGTTACCTTTAACTTTACTTCTTCAATGATGCGTATGACTATTGTTGCACTTTTTACTTCCGTTTTCTTGACTGTCAACAAGCCAAAGCCATTGCATGTGCACCTAATGCAGTCAATATTGCACGGACATGACATTACATTCTTCTCATTACAATTTCATGTATGCAAACATTATTTCTCGACTTGGCTCGACTTTCTGAACAAAATTAGAATAATATTTGAGATTTGTTAACCAATTCAGTAAAATTTAACCTTATATCGATCGTAAAAGTCGACTCAATGAAAAATGAAACTGCATCTCGCCTAACCTAACCTAAAAGTGAGAAAGCATCGAATTACTCAAGATGAAATCATGTCTATTGCCGTATCCGCCTTGAAATCTACCCCTTTGCAAAAAAAAGTGTTGTTAACTTCCTGTTCAGTCACTTGAGCTTTTTGCACATGTGTATAACTTGTCTTAATCGCTCAATTCGACTTCGTGGTGGAACAAGTCCCAAAAACGGGTCGTCATAATCATATTAAAGGGTTGTCCTTGACATTGACACTAGGAATACGAGCAAGTGCATACTCCATTTTGAATTGGTTATGTGATTTTATGTATTACTTTTAATAAATTCGCGAATGTGCTTTGTGAGGGTCATTTTCCAATTTTCTTGCTTACCAATTATACCACTTTCCTAAGAACTTTTTGGGGATCTTAATTATCTCAAGTTTTTGTTCATAAATCTTAAATTGGAAAATTCTTTTGATTATTTCCAGCAAACTCAGATGAACAACGACTCCTATGCTTACAAGAAATGGAAAAATCCAACCAATGATATTTTTATGTCTGTGTACTTTTTTAACGTAACCAACCCAGAGGAGGTGAAGGAAGGAGCAACACCAGTTTTTACAGAGATTGGACCATACACTTATGAGTAAGTGCCAAATGCCAATAATATGATTTTTTTTTGCATAAAAATACACCTTTGATTAATGACTAATGGCAATGGCTAACCAGGAGCATTTTAAGATTAGTAGGGAAATGAATGATCTTGTTTGTTTCTCATGTTTGCTAATATATTTTTTTTAAATTGCAATTTGTGCAGGGAAAAACGCACTCCGCACAACATCACTTATAATGAAGACGATGACACTATCTCTTTTGAGCCGTATGCTTGGTTTTACTTTCGTGAAGACATGTCTGTTGGATCTGAGGACGACCTTGTGACGACGATCAACATTCCACTAGTGGTAAGCCACGACCCTTGTCCATTTATTTCCATAGCCAATTTGACTGGGTCCACTCAGATCAAATTGTCGTATGATACGATGAAGCTCATTAAGACATTTTATGCACTCACATTCGCAACTCGCATATTCTGGACTTTTTGATCTTGCTGTAACTTGCTTCAAGCAAGAAATTGTTGTTTTGCTTCTTGTGAGTGAAACCAGTTTGGTGTTAAAATGTAATGTGGCTAATGTCTCACATCTTTTGAGCGTCAACAGTGGCAATGACAGTGGCAATGGAATTTTTACATAATAAGTTACATTGTTGTCAAGTTTTATAAGTTACATCCTGACACTTTTTTTTATTCTGTTATTTGCATCAAAAATGAGACTTAATGAAGATGAATTGGTTTTCATGATATTATAGGGAGCTTCTCAGAAAATCGCAAGTTTCCCCAGGATGATTCGTTACCTTGCTGGAGTTTACATTAAGACCTTCAAAGAAGACTTGTTCATTCAGAGAACGGCTGGAGAACTCTTTATGCGCGGTTATTACTCGGAAATGGTTGAAAACCTTCAAAATCTTGTTGGAGAAGAATTCGCTCCAAACAACATGATCGGCGTGTACTATGGCGTAAGTTACATATAAATCATGTACAAAATCACTTCTCCTTTACTCCTTAATCTTAAATCTTGTAGGGAAGTCTTTCTTACCTTAACCTTTTAAGTAGAAAATTAAGGAAGGATTAAAAGGTTTCAGTCTCTTCTTACATTTAGAGGACAACTACTGTATTACAATTATAAAAGTACAATAACCGAGTACATTTAGTCTCGTTAGTGTCTATACATTGTCGTTTATCGTGAGGATAATCACATGCGTACTTTCTCAAGATCAAATTAATTTTGTCAGTCATACAGTCAATCAAAACATTATTGTGACCTTAACCTCACCAACAACCTCTTTTTGTATATTAAAACAGAGAAATGGAACTAGTGATGGTCAGTACGTCATGAACGCTGGAAACAAGGATACTACTCAGTTTGGAAGATTGTCCAAATGGGAAGGACATGATGAGCTTCATTACTGGCCGAATTCTAAATGCAATGAGATCAAAGGCTCAGACTCTGCTGTGTTCCCATCCAATATTCGCAAGACGGACACCCTTTCCATTTACCAAAAAGAGTTTTGTCGGACGATGTACCTTCGTTACAATCGTAGCACTGAGTCTTTCGGGATCCCAACTTACCGATTTGACATGGTTGATGATATCTTTGAAAGCTTTGGAGAACATCCGGACTACCAATGCTTCCCAGTTTGCTCAGACACGAACAAGGAAGGATGTTTTGAAAAAGGTGTTCAACCCATGGAAGTTTGTCGCAAAGGTGCTCCTGTCACCATTTCATATCCTCATTTCCTCAACGCTCCTTACTACCAGAACAAAGTCATCGGACTCAAACCCGATAGAGCTTTGCACATGCCGTTCATGGAAGTTGAACCTGCGTTGGGCATTGCGGTCCGAGCTCACAAACGTGGACAAGTTAACGTTGATCTCAAACCTGTCCCTGGGTTTGATGGTTTTGCTAATGTTCCTACTTTGCAATTTCCGGTCCTCTGGATGGACGAGGTAAATGTTCTAAAAATCCCGATTTATGCATTTCAATTCCACTTTTGCAACAATGACTCATCTTTTCGTTCTTTTTTGTGTTACAGTATATGACAATCGACAATGAAACTTTGGCTCGAGTGCGCAACGAGTATCAACTGCCAATGAAGATTTTCGAGGCGGGTCGCTGGACTTTCCTCGGTGTGAGTATGATTCTTGTTGGAATTGCATCTGCCATGTATGTGACACGGGCGAAAAGTAAATACAACACTTTTTCAATTCTCCCCTTGACTCACAATCACAAGGCTCCTTACAAACATCACACTATGGTTTTACCAATTGAAAAGGAAATGAAACTTTTGGGTGATTTAAATCGAAACATCATCAATATCTAATTAACTCAAAAGTAACCTAATTAAGTAGCCTTTTTTCAATTTTTTAATGAGTCAAAGACTGTTTGTTATTGATTGGTTCCTGAAAATTTGGAAAAACCAGGACATTCTCAGGATATAAGTCCATTTTCACAAGTTAAATCTACCTGGTTTTCTTTTTTCGGAAACTTTCACGATCTCAGCCTTCAAAGGGGGGTTAATTGATAAAAACAAAAGCAAGATTTTTATACTTTGTTGACCTTTATACCGTTTTTTTGTATTTATTGTCGCCGCATCAGCTTGCATGTGATGAATCATGTGCGTTGCTAATTACCATTTCATTACAGTCACAAACACAATTTACTAATTAATAACGAAGAGATGCAAAACCTTCTTTTTATCAAGAAGGATGGAAAGAGTTGAAGATTACTAACGTTTTGGGAAAAAATATATTATTGTCGGATCAGAGTTTTCCAAAAGTTAATTTGTAGACTGTTAGAAAAGGGAAAAAACCTTTTTTTAAGTATGCTTAACTATGGAATTAGCTTACACTATGGAATGTAATTAAAATATATTTTGTTTCCACATCGTCATCATATTTGCCAAAAACTGTTGTGCTCACTATTCTGTGCCTTTGATAAAAGAACCAGAGCTATATTGTATTAAACTACGACTGTTTACTTATTAATTAATATTAAAACTAAAAGTACTTTATTATTGTGATTGTATTAAAAAAACGATTTACTGTCTGTGATTTATATCATTTTGAATTTACATGGTTATTTAGTTAGTAATTTAGAATTTAAGAATCTCGCGTACGAATTGTGATCCTTTTACGTTTTACACTGCTTCAACGAAAATAAAAGTAATTTGTAATTTCCAATTTCCATATTAATAATTAATTTAATACACAGATTCTCGCACAGCAGAAAAGAGATGACGTCAACTGAGCTCAACATCAACTGAGAGAATAAAAGCGAAGCATCATTTGCAGTCTTATAATAATTTCATTTCAATGGCGTTTCATCTTTCATGTAAATATCATGTAAATATTTGGTTGACCTTTGAACAAGTTGGAATCACTATTGGCCTTCGGAAAGGTCATTTAGTTGACAGAACGGCATCGATCATGCAATGGGAAAGCGTTTTAAACGCCAAGTTTGCTAAATTGCTAAATAACAACTCGTTAATTACATTTGATGAGACGAGACCAATACACAACCATCAGAAGAACAATGGGGCAAAAGCAAAATGAACTTGAAACAAACAATGCTTCATCATCAAAATCTTCACATTATCATACTTCATAAATTAATGAACTAATGATGATCAATATTTTATTAGTTTTTGGAGTTTTTGCAAGACCGACAAGAAGTTGACATAAAGGATAGAACTTTTCCAAAGTTGGAAACGAAAATAACCATGTTTTATATTTCTTTTGAACGGATTACGGATGAGAAGATTTGTCCAATTCGTTTGTTCTCTTCCTGTGGTCATGTCCAACAATAAAACATCTTTTGTTCAATTGCTCTCTTTAGTAACTGCTCCTGAAGATGAGAAATTGATATTTTTGCAGT
>JABASF010000800.1:0-29716 GCA_019776145.1 Harlomillsia oculata
CCGTCATCGTGAAGAAGTAGAGAGAGTAGCAGTATAGGAAAAACATCAAGGGCACAATTTCCCACGTCTTCGTGTCTGAAAAAGACCCGGGCAACCCACTGAGCCCTGGTGAAAGTGCGATAGATTGCATTGTGTATAAATGTGTGTGAGCTGGAAGTTGGATTCTGTATGTGTTGGCAAAGAAGCCCCAAGCCCCAAGCACCATGACCATGTCAGACCCAGACATGCTTTCTCCCTTTGCTGTACAGAATGATCTGTGAGAATGATACTGGCCGTGTCCAAAAGCCTACCAGTCCTGTTCGCAGGATAACACAATTACATTTTACACAGAAAAGACAATAACATTGACTCTCGTTTCCCAACTTATTTCATGGTGCGGAGTTGAGAGAACACATTTTGACACAACATGCTTGCGTCTGCCAGTTACCATTGCCAGTAAGTTGCTAGTTTGCTAGTTGTGCTGGGCCAAGAACTAGGTTCGAATTCAAACCTCGAGTGACTGAAGGGAACGAGGGACGAGTAAGGCGGAAAAGGAAGGAAACTAAGGTACCTTTGATGGATCGGCTTGTGATGCAAATGGGAATTACTAGACTATGCTAAGGCTCTTCTACCACTCTCAGCTTTGGGAGCTCCGGCTTCAGTGAAAGTCATCATCTCCTCCTGTCTCGACCGGATGAGTGAACTATCCGTCTTGCCCCTCCATGCAATTTACACATGAGGAGGCTCTCGTGGAATGAAACTGGGATCAACCCAATGTGAGTGAAATCGAGGTGAGTTTTCCGGATTCATACTGTCGACGGCTGATTTCGTGCCTGATTGCAAAATCCTTTCCTGTCCTCAAAGAATATGATCCTCGGGGACAGGGCAGTATAGTCTCCGCTTGGTCACAACGGGGAAAGGACATTCAGTTGCATGCTGTGTCGCTGAGCTGGGAAGCTCACTCTCGTAAAACTCATAATCATGATTTTCACATTTTCTCCGAAGTACTTTTTATCATCATCATTTATGTAGCACATTGGCACAGCGTCTAAATTTCTCATTCGTTCATTACTAGAATTTCATTGTTCACGTTGTAAAAGGCAACTTGGGATTGCGAGCATAAATATTTTGTTGTATAAGCAGAACAAAGCACATATAGTGTTCATAGAATTAATTAATCTGGGTTTGTAATTGAAAATTTTGATGAAGTTGTAAACTCAACCACTCCACTGCAACCTTTTGGTTTAACGCAGATGATGTGGTGATGCCGGCTCGAATAAAGTGTTTTTGTCGAATGCTTAATATTTGCACTGGTAGCTTAAAAGATAATGAAAGTGCAGACAGGTGCGGTATATTTGAGACGCCATGGTCATTTTTCCTATCAAATGAAAACATGGAGTCAGTCAAATGAGATTCATTGAAACCTCAAACATCAGGATGTTACAACATTGGGAATACTAGGAAGAGTGACTTTTACCGCAAGTGACATTCCAATTTCCATTTCGGAAAATAGCGTTTACCTTGGAGCACCAACGAGTTTCTATTCCGTTTTCCACGAATTCCATTAAAGCCATTATCAGATTTTCCTGGGAAAAATTCTTTTTCGGTGGTAAAAATACGTAGAAAGACGAAGATGGAATGTAAACAAGGAGGGGTCAGAGAGTAGAAGGAATGCTTGATGCCCTATAGTGAAAATGAAAGTGTGTCTTTTGCCCTGAGAGAATAAATTGTGAACGTCAAGACACCGCAGGACGTCCTGTGTCTCAAATCCAAAGCGAATAATTAATTTGGGTGAAATGCCGTCCGCCCTTCTCAGTAAGTGCACATTTCCTCACATGAATGCATGAAAGAGTCTTTTGGGAAATTTATGTACTAACCTCTGAATGTGAACATCATTCCGACTCACTGAGTGTAAACACATGTAATATTTAACAACATTCGAATTGCGCCGTTGTCATTTTTAGGCTTTGGTGGAGAACCGATGAGGTGGTCTGCAAAATTGCCATTTGTGCTTTCTTTTCAACATTACATGTCTCAATCATCTTAAGTACGGAATAAGAAAGCAATCGTGCGAGAGGACGTTCTGGTTCTGGTATCCTATACGGTCGTACAAGCCATTACTTGTGTAACTTATATTGTTACATTTAGTATGATGTGTACAATATATAAACAAAATCATATACTTTGTCGAATCTGATCAGATTCGTTTTTTTTCAAGTGTTCTCCACACATAAAACCTTATCGTAAAATTCGAATCTGTCACAAATTCGTACTTTAATGGTGCACTCATCCAAGTTTTCCTCTCGGTCACGTCGCTCATATAACACATGAGACATGAGGACATGACCAAGTGCGTTTCCCAGTATCGACAAGATTCAACTTCAAATGTATCCAGTTTTACTGCTCTCGTACGTTGTTTGCGTGAAATGTAAGAATCACTATTCGGTTTCCTATCCCTTTTTCCAATTCAAACTTTGAATCTTTTTGTGCTTATGACATGGCATACAAATATGTACGTGTTAACGTACAAATGTCATGTCAGATTTTCTTTCTTCTCACTTTCAAGTTTTTTCATATCGTGGCTGGGTGTTTTCCATATTATGCATGAATGAATGGAATACTCACTCAAACGTTTGCAAAATCCATGATCAAACAGTGATGAAAAAGCAAGCCTTTTATGTCAAAGCTGAAGTAGACGTGAAATGGTGGTTTTTTTCCATTTCACTCTATTTCTCGTCGGGAAGTCTGGGAGAATATTGCATATTCATAACCAGAAGCGAGGAACTGTTACCAAATATCATTGCTTCCCATCATCATCGTGAGTATAACCTCAAGGCATCTTCAGTCTTCAGAAAGAAAGTCGAAATACTACGGCTTGAAATGTTACCTAAACTCATACTAGTGTAGTATGTTTGTTCACTCTGGGTTATGTTGTGTCATGTCGTGGTGTGTAACGCTGAAATTACTACTGCGTCTAGTATCTTTTCCTTTCCTCCTCTGTTCTATTGTTATTACCAACTGCATAATACATGCCGTACATTCAATAATAATAAGTACTACTCGGCGAGCAACAATGCAACTGAACAAGACCCCTAAATATATTTACGAATATATTCCAATCTTTCCCAGACCGCTGCTCGTGGCAGTAGGTACATAGTGATATAACCACACAATTTTGGATTGCTTTATGTCTTGAAGCTTGAGTATCAACTGTGTTCACGACTTTAAGGAAACTGATGACGTGATGACATACCAAAAAGACTTTCGACGGAAAAATTACATTTACATCAATCGCAATCAAAACTTTCTTTGTGTTGCTACACTGTTCAAACCTTGGGTTTGTGGGGACATGATAGAAGTTTCCGGTTCACTGTACAACACTTGCCAAATCTGGTATATAGTAATATAGTACAGCACAGCAGCAGCGTCGGAGACACCTTGATCAAGTCAATGATTCGTAGTTTAGTCTTGTGTTCAACTCCTCACTCACAAAAAGGAACATAAAGAGCATAAAGCAGATAACGTAATTTATTTCCAGGAAACGTGGCAGGGCATACACCGTAAAAAAACTAAAGGCAGCAATTTCCATTTCCTTTTAGAAATGTCTTTTCCGCTACACTTTTCCAAGAGAAAGCGACACTTTTATTTTTCCGACTGGAAAATATTTTTCTGTGTACGTACATAAACGACATATAAGAAGGATATAAAACTTATATAGACTATAGCGTACAACAAAGTGAGTAAAAGTTTATGCGTTGTTGAAAGACTTTTATTGCTATGCTAGCAAGAATAAAAAGAATGTGAAAGCCAATCTCAATGTTATTAATTGTTCGTGACTAACAAAGAATAAAATTAATGCGCTACTGCAAACAAAAAGCCAGCGGTCCAGTCTGCGTCTGCTGATGGGATGCGAGTAAGAACAATTCATTTATTTCGTATTCGTATTACGTATTAGGTATTATTTCGTTGTAAGTTGTAATTAGTCAAAAGGGTATTAAATTGAAGCACTCATCACAGTCTGTAATTCTTCAGGAAAACAAACTAATACTGCTAATTAAAAGAGTTGAAATGACCGGGACTAGAAGTCTTGATGAACTGCTCATGGCTGTATGGCTTTTGATCCAGTCCACGTAAGCGGAGACTTTGGTATTGACTCCTGCGTAGTCTTTATGTCCACACTGAACTCCAAAAGACACGATTCCACATAAAAAGCTGTATTGACTCTGAGGATCAGAGCACGTCAAAGGTCCACCAGAATCTCCTTGACATGAATCTAAACCGTCCGCACCAGCACATAACATGTCTTCTGATATAATAACTGGCGTTCCTCCAGGGTAAACCACACTTTTATATTGTTCTTGACAAATATTGAATGGAACGATGGGAAGAATTACTTTTCTCAAAGTGTCAGAGTCTACTGTGTCTTCGGTTTTTCCCCAGCCGACTACAGTAGCCTCACCTACAGAAACCAGGACACTTTTATTACAAGTGTTGTATGATGTAATGGTAATGTGCAATAACTTGTTCATTCCTCATTCATCACACCATCATGTTTCTCGTAACTCGGCTCATATAATTTTAGACGAATGCTATATCAGCTTTTATAAGTGCTTAATGGCGTACTAAAAATAATAATGGCTTTAGTAGTATGCGCAGGCATAATACCGAAGCGATCCGTGATCACGGAAGAATGGGATGCTTAATGTTACACTTAAAATATGAATGAATTTAATGTATAGTAATGTTGAAAAATGTAGTATTATTTGTTACTGACTGGCAGAAGACACGGATCCATTTTTCGGGAGATTCGCTGATCCCACAGCCTCATCATTGAGGTCAAAAGCAGGATTCACTTGGACGAGAGCAATGTCATGCTCGAGTGGAATACTACATGAAACAAATGAGACATGACCACATGCAGTTTGCCTAGCAGTATTGCTCACCCATGCTTTATGATTGTCTTCTTTTTGTCTTTACCTTGTGTAACGTGGATGTCTAATGATTCTGCGGATCTGAACGTATTGCTCATTTCCTTCGAGATACGACTTTTTATGATCACCAGCTATGACGACGGCCGCTCGATGTTTCACATCGTCAAAACAATGAGCAGCCGTGACCACCCATTCGGAATTCAGAATAGCTCCACCGCAAAATGTGAAGAATCCAGCATAGACAAAGCGAATCATATACGGGAATTCGTGCAGTGCCGTTTCTTTGCCTCCATAAACCCTTTCCTCTAGTAGTTTTGATGTAGATTCAATATTGCCTCTGTCCACATGACTCATCCACACTTTACGAGAATCATCTCCAAGCAGAACAGGACTTCTGGCCCAAATGGATTCAATTGCATTATCTTTTGCTTCCCTGGAGATTTTCAAGGAAGATTCCTTCAAACCTTTAGAATTGAAGATGAACCAAAATGAAAGGGAAGCCAATCGTTTTCTTTTTATGGCATCAAAATCAAAAATAATCTCAAATCACTATGATATCACGTAATATTAGGCCATTCCTACGATTCTTACCTTCTACTGTTATTGCACATATCGCTATCAACATGTAGCATCCTGCCGTAACTGTTGCCAAACTAAAAGTAATACTGTAGAAACGATTACCATTCACTTTCCGTTCATAAACCATATTTTATTACAATAATTCTTTTTTCCAAAGAATAATTCCACACGCCAAACAGAATTTTTCGTGTCAAACAAAATCTTTTTTTCACGTATACTTTTCAGAGAAAGATGAAAATAAAACTTGACGTTCAGTTTTTTAATCTCTCATGCTAATATAAATTACAAATTCACAAATTTTGAAGGTTGGATGGTATTCGCCGATGAAAGCTCCAGTTCTTATTTCGATGGTGAGTGGACTGGACTCACACTAATAATAATTTCATTTGACACTTTGAATAAAATAACATTACTCAGAAAATGTACATAGATAAGCACGGCAATAAACGTTAAAGCATTGATAAACAGTCGCCCGTCATTCGCCTTCAAAAAATTCATATTCTCATATAATTACATAGTAGTAATCGTATGGTCCGCTTGTCGCTTGGAACGTTTTATTATTTCGTTGATTTTTTTGTATACATTTGACTGGAAAACCAAGTGTTGAAAGGCTAAAATAAATATACATCATTTAACGTTTTGAGCTTGAAATCTCAATTTAATCAGACGTGGGGAAGACCCTGAAATACCCTGAAACGTATATAAGATTAAAAGTCAATAAATTCTTTTAAAATTCATACAAATCTCTCCTCAAGTTATCTTTGAACCAATGGATGACGCATGAGATCACTCAATCATAAATTTAGAGAGAGATACAGCATTCAATATATTCATCGTTTTACTAATCTTGCTCCATACAACGTGCCATTTTATGTATTTATGTAAAACATAACACGCAAGACGTGGCGATCTTCGCTTAATCTAACACGCAACAAGGGTTGATCAAATGAAATCGTAATAACTTTGTAATATTAGCTCTAATTTTTAACGCGTTATCTTAGGGCAAACACAGATTCGTGCTCCGAACTACGTCATTTCTTATTAGCTATGAGTGTGAAAAATCATGAAGGGCATAGTAAATTTTACTTTTTAACAATATAAACAGCACAAAACTGATTTTTGTACATGAGCGGTTCAAAATCTTCATTGATTAAAGTTCTCTGAGGTCTAAAACTTCTGAAAGGATTCTTCCCACAATAAGTAGACTTGAGAGTCGGGCATTCAGTGACTACTCGTTTGACATCTTGAGCACATTCCGTTTCTGTGTAGGCTGTTGTAATCAAAGGAGCTTTCCCTAGAATATTCAATATAAACCTTTGAATCCACGCTACACAAGCTTTTAATTGACATGAAATGCTTATGTTGACATGAAGTGCTCGCGATTACCTAAAAGTGGGATCGTTGGAGCCCAACTATCCTCTCCTTCAAAACCAGTGTTCCGATATAATCCACAGTTAAAGGCACATAGAATATTTGGAACTGTGTACGTGTCTGTTTCAAAGAATTCATGGTACATTGCGCCCACTTGATGATCAAACGTGAGCCTCTTGTTTTCCTGATCATTCATCCAAGTAATTGTATTAATGTCCAATGTACATAAAACCTTTGTATTAAAGGCTTTAAAGATTATAGGTTTAGTTGCTTACCTCTTGACAGCTTTGACACATTGTATGACTGGATGGTTGAGCCAAGAGTTCTGGTCCTATCAAAACAATTTTGAGTACCTTCAGCTTCGGAAGCAAGTGCATGAAATATGTTTCCCACTTTGAAGCACAACAGCCTTCGAAATCCATTTCTGCTCCCAGCAGGTGAATTGTTAAACTAAACAAAAATATTACAAATGAAACATTTTTGCAGTATATATAAATATGGCAAAGCTGAATAAATTGTTTTTACTACTTTTGTAATAAAACAGGAGGTAATACTATAATTAATACGTAAATGATACCTGTCAGCATTAATTAACCATTTGAGTTTCTTTTTCATAGTCCATAGGATTGTTAGTGGGACTGTAGCTACGTCACTTATTCCGGCAAGCCACACTTCTTCTGAACTTTCTACACTCACATTCTTTCGAATAATCGGAGAATGGAAGAAACTTTGAATGTCAGCAGGGAAATCTTCTTGGGAAAATTTCAAAGTACATTGCGGCGGTGGCAATGGTCTCAAGATGCCATTGAAATGTTCCCAGCGAACTAAATCCACCCATATCTTGAGCTCTCTGCAATATTGATGTCCCTATAATAGGAGTGAATACAGTAAAAAGCATCCAACCGCAAATAATGTATACTTTATATATAATGCTTTCTTTTACGTAAAAGTCTCCAAACTATAAAATATATAGTTTAGCAAAAGTAGGTAGAGGAAGACCCTACATATTATATGTATTTACATTTTACCTGTGAGTTTTTATCGTGGTTTGTACAAAAAGATGCCATATGACACGAAGAACATGTTTCCAAAGTATGAATGGCTCTGCAAATCCGACAAAGTTTTGGAAATAGAATCATTTCTTTCTCGAACGGAGTCAATTCTCTCTTGAGGTTTTCCCGAAAGAGTTGCATGTAACCAAATCTCACCTACGTTCAAAAAAAAGCTCAAAAAATAAACAATCTCTTATTTCAACTGCGAGACAATCTGCCACAAAAGTTTCAGTGCATCGACGCAATGCATTTTTCATGCAAATATACTATATAGACTATATGTATACCTCTAGCCATTCAGCAGAACTCAATTCTGATCCGTGCACATCATATAAATGTGACTTATTTTCTTTTGCTAGAATTTGTTTTACTAAATGACAGAATGGTTTATGAGTTTTCCAGTCTTCAACTTGATGCTTTTTCCCACAGTAACTGATTAAACGACAGCTTGCGCATGTACTGATTGTTACTGTTTAACAAACAAAAATCAAACAAAAATTACATGTATGTGATTTGGTTATATATTCGTATTATATTAGTATAAGTAATGCAGTAATTCAATTACATTATCGAATTCCTGTATAAACAGGAAAAGTAAATTACGTAAAAACTGTTGACGAAAAAGTGGAATGGAATGTTGACATAACTAATAGAAATTGAAACTACACTTGAAAAAAAAGAGTCTTTTTTGCATTTTGAAATACTGGCATGCGATTATAGTAAAGCGTCGTATTCATACAATATCATATCACCAAAAAGCATAACGATTGGCACGACTTGGAAAAACCTATTTTGTGTTTGGTTTGCTCTTCGACTATTTTAAGGTTTAGACATCAGTCAAAAGTAAATATCCGACTCGGCTTGTCATTTACCGTTTTCTAACTAAGTAAGTAGAAAGAGCCGTCAAAGGGAACGTGTGTGCTGCTAAAGCAAAAAATTGGGTTTACTGTCCGGGACTCCGGACAAGCTGAAAACTATAAATAAGGACTGGTATACACCAACAGTAAATCATCTCGAGAAGACGTCTAACAGAAGTTTTTCCTTCTGTTTCTGATATGTGGACACACTTTCTTTGGCAATTGGTATGCACTTTCTATCGTTTTGCACGTTTAAATGCACGACAGGACAACTTACCGTTTTTGCCGTCCGGAAGGATTTTACATATATGACAAGCCGTAGCGACAAACACTGTTCGAGTCTTTTCCTGAGGTGTTAAAATTTTTGACATTGGAGACGTCGTTTTCACCTCTTTTGACAATTCCTTGTTTTCTTCCTTTTTGGCGTCCGATTTCTTTTGATCTTCCCTTTCCAATTGCGTTTCTCCTTTTGTCTCTGACTGCTTTTGTTGTCGCTTTTCATTCGAGATTTCTGAGATTTGTTCCCTTTCAACTTCAGCACTTTGTGTACTACTGTGAGGAGATTTGTTCGTTTTCCGCTTCTGCTGTGAAACAATGGTCACCTCTTCCTTTTTGTTGTTTTTTTCCGCGAGTCCTTCATTCTTTATGGTCAATCCAGGATTCAACGAGATTGTTTCACCACTAATACTTTCTTTTGAATTTTTCTCTTGAATATCTCCAGCCGGCACAAGTGTATTTTTCTGCGGCGTATTCTGTATGAAATTTTCCGTTGTTTTCCCTTCGGTCGGTTTCGGGGTTTTACTCACAGTAGTTGAAACTGGACTCGTCTCTGAAACAACTTCTGATTTCAATTTTGCATTGTCAGCTTCGGACGCCGAGTCAACATTCACTGCGTCAGCACCGTTACGATTTGATTTACCACTATTATTAACTTGCTTCTTGGATTTTTTTCCCATTGCAGAAACACCCTTGTAAGGAAAAGTTGAGCTTCTTAATTTTTATAGTACTCCTTTTATCCACAGATAACTCACGGGAGATTAAAAGGTGAAGGATGCCACCAGCATATGAAAATTAACAGAAATCGTGTAAGTTTAGATAGGAACAGATCGGGTAAAATGCAAGATACTAACAACTTACTTCCACTGAATGAGAAATGGAAAGTGAATTCTTTCTGCACACATTACTTACTTAAGTGCGTGAATGGATAAAAATGTTCGCCTACATTCACTTAGC
This sequence comes from Harlomillsia oculata, assembly GCA_019776145.1. Taxonomy (NCBI): domain Eukaryota; kingdom Metazoa; phylum Arthropoda; class Collembola; order Entomobryomorpha; family Oncopoduridae; genus Harlomillsia; species Harlomillsia oculata. The sequence goes on from JABASF010000800.1 coordinate 10,003, forward strand.
CCCTAACGCATTTTAGCTATGTCTATAGGACTTATTCTTGAGTCATGAATGTGTTGTTTGTTTCAAAATCAAGAGTTTTGCCAGAATCCTACAACGGTACACATTCAAGCTTAACCAACCAAACCAAACCACCTTTTTCTTACATACGATAGAATTTTAAGGCGTCACTTCCTCACTTACAACTTCAGAGAACAATGAGAGCAAACAGGACAAATTTAGAACTTGAAGTCTTTCAACAACACCACGATAATGTCTTTCTTTCGTCTTTCGTGATCGGTCGTTCGCGTTCTCCTCTTCAATTCCTTCTCCAACACTTTAACTTCTTCCTTCATTCTCATCTTTTTTTGCCAAATCCTAAAAAAAATGTTCATGTTCATTTGCCTTACGTTCATTTATATACATCAGTCGGCTTTTAATTATTTAAGCGTACCAAGTCTTAGAAACTTGTTATGCACGAACTATTATGTAAACCAATCACTTTAATACTGCAGTTACGTGGCGCTAACATTAACAGTCAAAGTCATTCATAAGGTGCCAAATAATGTCAATAGCATACAGATTATTGCAAAACAGTCTAAACAGTACATATGATACCTTACCTAAACAAATAAAAATACTAAAACAAGAACAAATATTCCCTTCTTCCTTGTAGTCGTTTTTTATCACTATACCTAAACTACTTTAAGTTCACTGATTCATGGACGGGTAAAACCTGGAGTAAAGCAAAAATCATTAAAATCTTATTAACATTACTAGCAGTCTGATTTAACTCTCACTATTTAATGGCTACATTGAGCAACGTTTCACAAGTACATCTTATGGTAAATTGAGATTGCACAATGAACTTTTCGCTATTGCATAAAATCATGATTGTTGATTTCACATTTCATTAAGGGTAGAAGATGACTTTGATGACGGAAAGGTGTTATTTTTACATTACCCCAGTCACAAATCATGGTCTTTCAACTATATATTTTTGTGCGTAGAATCTCGATCTGACTTCTGACAAGATACAAGACTTTAAGCTTGAACCAAGCTTTGAAACAAAGGTTGAAAATCTCACATTTATGAAGAGTCGAACAACCAAGCTGGAGGAAAATGGACACACTCTGCTCTCTAGTGTAGGAGAAATGTAAGACAAGAGTGACTCACACAATGAAAAGGGTTGTGGAGAATCACATGTCTGATTCTCATGAGCCATTGAGCCATCCCGTCGTCGGAGTCTCATACACGAAACCCAGATAGAGAAGAGTGCAAGTCAGGTCTGATTCTGCAATATAAAAGATTTGTGCAAAATATCATATACGCGATATCAAAGTGCGAATAGGAACCCGGCCCCGCGGATCTCCGTCAGATTTCGCCCCCTTTCTACACTATCTCAAAATATTGCGAATAATACTGGAAGAGAGGCGACGCACTGTCACTTCCCTGGTGAACATACCAACGTCAACATTACATTGCAGTGTCAATTTCTTCAAAGCTGTTCCATAACTCGGATTTTACAAATTCCGACAAACGAGTTCGTCGTCTACTTTCCGAACTTCTGGGTGGTGGTGTGAACAAAATTCAATTGTGAGTTATTGGGTTTTTTTTAAAAATCAAAATGTACTTTAATATGATGTTTTGAATATTTTCGTTAATTCTGTCATTTGTAACGTAATTATAATCATTTTTATTTTGTTTTCAGAGGAATTTTTTATTTGAAAAAAAGTTCAAGTCCAAGTGCGTATAGTGAAAATGTCGGGATTTGATGACAATCCTTTTGACGACAACCCATTTCAGGTACAGATTTTATGGATTTATTTTTTTAAATGTTTAAGTTTAAAATATAACCACGGGGAATGGGTTCGAATTCCAAACTAATTAGTACAATGTATAGGTGTTTAATGGTTAAAAATCTAAGAAATTGAAAATATGGGTTGGACTATAAGGTTTGCGTGGTCAGTGCTTAAGGGTACATCTTGGCATCCTATATTTTGACCATATGTTGGCACTAAAATAACCTAACATGACCTAACCAAACCGAACATAGGGTGCTAACATGTACCCTTAGTTAAGTACTTGTCACGCAAACCTTAGTCCCACCAAAATTTTGCAAATTGTAATGAGTATCGTGCTATGGCAGTGCGATTTTTGACGGGTATCATATACATGATTTTATTTTTTTAAGTTTTTTTTTGGCAAATTTATGTTTTACATTCCGAGATAAACGTATAGTACACCAATAATGTGGGAGGATCAGTTTTGTTATCATTTTGCGTCAACTCATTGTTAATTACACTTCTGATCCTCACATTTAGTGTACTCGTCCTTTTGAATCCATATCGTTATCCGTTTATCAACAATCCTCTCCACAGATTTACAATCCGTTACGCCTGATAATGATAAAGTCATGATTCATGATACTATTAAAAATATGTTAAGTCTTAAGCCTTCAAAAAAGAACAGCTGTTGCAAATTCGTCAGATTGTAATGCATATATAATTGGGTGTGTACCTGTTGCCAGTCAGCATCACGAGTCATCAGCGTTTAATTAGCCATCTACATCCTTGTTAAACCCTATTATGATGTACAATGCCATTTATCCCATTTCCTTAATACAGAAGTACGTAGTTAATACACCCAATAAAATGAGCATGTGAACGGAAACGGTAACTCTATATTCATGTACTTTAGCAGTAGTATATTGCGGAAAAGTACCAACGTCAGTGTTTAAATATTACTATTACTTATATATATAGTATTTGTCGTTATGAAATAGTCGTCAATTATATCAGTCATCAGTCATCAATCATCATATGATTATCATAATCATACTGAATAAATGTACGATAGGTACGTATGACGTATGCATATGACCTTAGTGATAGTTTAATTAATAGTTAGTTTAAAGAATCCATAATGTTTACTATATTTTATATTATACTCTTTTGCATTGTAGGATCCTGCTATTCAGCAAGTAACGAAAAACACAGTGAATAATGCCGCTAAGGATTTAGAGGATTACAATCCGTTTGATGAAAACCCTCACAATCAAAGACCGACCACGGTACCTATCGACGGCTTCGATCCCGTTGTAAAACATTTCAATAAATGAGACAATGAACATTCCGTCTTTTCTTCTAGTGTAGTAGTCGAGGATGTTTGTTGTTTGTAACTAGGCTCATTGTAACATTGATAACAAATTGTTAAGTTATGGATCGTTTCGTTGCAGGCTGTGCGAGGAGCTGCTAATCCTCCACAATACGGCGGAGTGTCTCCAGCAGTAATGTCACCAACGACACAAGAGCTTCCTCCAGCTTACAATAAACAACAGCAACAATCGTCTCAACAAGGAGGTGGCCAACCACAAATTTCTACAGCCGAGCTTCAGAGAAGGCAAGAAGAATTGGAAAGAAAGGCACGGGAATTGGAAAGACGAGAGGAGGAATTAAGGAATACACCTTTTAATGGTGAGTGTTGATAAGAGAAACACTTTTGTATGCTTTGGTAATGGAGAATTTCTGAAATGTTACTGAACGTGTATGGGGTTTATTAGTATATCAGTTTTCTTAATATCATATTATATTGTTGGCATTTGCGTCGTACCAAATGCAAGCACTAGTAGTCCGGCTTCTTGATTTACGTACGTACTAGTTGCTTTCTAACATTCGCTGGGTAGTACGATTTGGTTTAAGCCAACGTCAAGATCAGTTGGTTCAAGTCACAAAGTTACTGTTTTGGTGTGGATATTACATATTACATTTTGAGAAAGTATTATTGAAAAGATTAAGTATGGCTGAAGAGCACGAAGTTATTGAAATGAATGAAATTAATAAGGAGATTGAAAATAATGGAATTGGCATTGTGCCCGAGGACCCAAACAAGCGTATTCTTTACACGATTCTTTAATTTAAAATTAGCATAATGTTTAATACCCTTTATTGTAAATTGTAATAGTAATAATTGTACTTGATGCTTGTTTTTGCAGCTCGGAAGAATAATTGGCCACCTCTATCCGAAAGGTTTCCCATTCAGCCGTGCTTTTACCAAGATATCAATGTAGACATTCCAGTTGATTTTCAGCGAATCGTCCGACTTCTTTATTATTTGTGGGGAATGCACACACTCATTTTATTTGTGAATATTCTCGTGATGGTCTTAAGAATGCTTGCACTCCGGCGCACAGACGATTTTATTGGCTTTGGTCTCTCTCTTGTGTACATTGTCATCTTCACTCCAGTCTCTTATGTTTGTTGGTTTAGACCAGCTTACAAAGCATTCAGGTTAGTGAACTTTAACTTTATTACTAATTAATATAGCTGTATCTCAGAACTTAAGAAAACGTTGATACTGTTAGTGTCGTTACTTAAGTATTTTTAGTAATTATCTAACAATTGTTTGAACCATTTTACAGAAGTGACAGTTCGTTCAACTTCATGGTTTTCTTCTTCGTATTCTTCTTCCAGTTTATCATGAGCATAGTCTTGGCCATATTTATGAAGGGTGCTTGGTAAGTTTTACGTACATTCCCAATAATATCGGATAATAATTTATAACAATTTCTAATGTAAGATTCGATACATTAGTAGGGAACAGTACTTTAAATCCTGAACTCAATGTTAACACTAATGCATTGTGTTTTTCTAAATCCTTTAGTGGGATATATGAGGGTATCAGCTGCATCAGTGAAGGTGGTGCGCTTCATATCGTGGTAGGAATCTTTGTGTTACTGACTGGTATCTGTTTTGCCGGGTTGGCGACATTGGACTTGTTCATGCTGATTAAGGTATTTAAAGTTCACTCGATAATTAGTAGATTATAATAGATACAATGCAAAATAATAGAATATTGAATGATGTACTATATATGTAGGTTCACAAGATATATAGAAGCACTGGAGCTAGTTTTGCCAAAGCTCAACAGGAATTCGCGACTGGTGTCATGAGGAACGAACATGTACAAGGTGCAGCTACTAATATCGCTTCTGAAGCTATTCGAGCCCAACTTTCCAGCGCTACGTCTGGGGCACCGAATAATTCTCGTTATTGATAATGAGACTGCTGGGTTATGCTGAGGGGTAAAAGTATCCAGTTGAACTGACTAAAATATATGAAACACGTGTGTATGAATTGTTAGTTATATTATCGAAGTCCCGAATGCAAAATATCCAAAGTTATGCTTTTGAAACGTGTACTGTCTCGTATTATGTTTTGTGTATTGTATACGCGTTACGTTTAGTTACACAGTGAAATGTTCATATTTATCCACGCAAGTAGACAATTGCATTATTAATGTTCATAATTAGTCTTATTATTGTGCATTGGTACTGTATTTTCAAGAACTAACATTTTTTCAATAGCTGAATTGGATTGAAATTTGACGCGTAATTGTTGAGTATGGTGGGCATCTGGTACTATAGATGTTATATTGAATAAGAATAAATTCCTTTGCTAATCAACAACTGCTGTGGCTATACAGTACTAAATTAATATTTGAATAGAAATACGAGTGCTTTTAAAACTTTCGCTGGTGTATTCTATTTAAAATCTTTATCGTTAAGTCAGATTTATGAAATGTATCTTTAAAGCTTTTAGGTGCAATTGTTAGAGGTATTGTGAGAAGTGAAAAGCTTGAATAGCAAACATTTGTCATGGCGGGTTGTATTTTTATCTTCTTCGAACCGACTGATCTGCGCCTGCAGGTACTACAGTTATTTAGTCGCAGAATAATCTATTGTTTAATACCTACTGTATAGGACACGGATTTTTGGTACTCGAATGGGATGTTATGAATTAGAAATCATAATATATTATTTGTTGCATTCTATGTATTATTTAATTTGTAAAGTACACCACGAGTTATAGTATGACCTTAATATACTTTAAGAACTATTATGTACTATAAAGAATAAAATATTACCATAATCGTTGTTTCAAAAAGGAATATGGGACCCGTACTTTAAGTTAGTGATGGTATGCGAATTGCAATTATAATGAAGACGATCGTTCTGACTCGTGTGATAATGTTCACCCTCATCCTAGCCTCGTCAATTGTTCCATTTGAAATCACAGTTCTACAACGATTATCATTCCCGTCATTATACTCATCTGACTTATAGCTGTGTGTATACTTGTACTCGACCATGTGTACGAAAATCAGAATGGTAAACTGAGTGTAAAGGCGATTGCCATTTCCATAACTAGTGGCCTATCAGTATCAGCCGTTGTTCGGGGACACAATAAGTCATTTCACAATAGTAGTCGTCGACGGCTAAAAAGTTTGTTTATAGGGAGAGATTGTTTGTCATTATTGTCACGCTAAATGTACTTGAAAAGGAAACTATACGAAAAGCTTAAATTATTATATTATATGATTTCATTGTAACGTTGCTTGATCCTATTGTGAAAAACATGACTATATACGTGGCTATTAGGTAGGTAATTGATTGCACACCAAGCACATCCTTCCATCATCTAATGTTAATAAGTAATAAATCTTAACCTTGTCCTGTGAAATAATTGTTAATTCGAATAAATGAAATGCAAATGGAAACTGAAACTTATTGTAGTTTTCGTGTGCATGAAAAAAGAGGTTACACAGAAGACGAAAACATTTCCGATTTTATAATTTTATTCCAAAGTCAGTAGGCTGAATCACAATGATTTGTGCCATTTACAAATTGGATTTATTTACTGGAGACCGACGTCTTGGACTCTCGAAGAGAGGCAGATCGACGACGACGTTGCTCCTGTTGCTTACGCTCCTTCGCTTCCTTCTGACGTTGGGCCAAAAGTTTAGCATAATCAGCCGCCTCCTGTTTCCTCTTTTCTCCACGACGCTTCTTCAACGCAATACGGTGTCTCTTACGCTGCAAACAGAAAGAAATATTAAAAAAATTAATACTACACCAAAAACGAGCACCGCATACGTTCGAATCTGAGTCACTGTATCGCAGGTACACTGAGACAAAGCGCATAATGCATTAAGTCTCAAATCAAACAGCGACAATACTTTCCCACACCACTGAACACTGATCATCCATTTAACAGATTTCAGCTGCCTGTAGTTGTGGTAAATTTATAGCTCAATAAATTAATGTTGTTAACATATAAAAACTTTATTTTACCTGCAGCATAACAGGTGTGATCAAACGCTGGATCTTAGGAGCCCTGTGGCGTTGTTTCTTCCCTTCCTTCAGAGGCAATGGTCGTTTAATTACGTATTGTCTCACATCATCTTCTTTACCCAAATTGAAGAGTTTGCGGATTTTTGAAGCCCTCTTTGGACCCAAACGACGTGGAATTTGAACATCCGTCAAACCTTCAATTTCCTATTGATAAAATATAAAGAATGAAGCCGTTAATTCCGTATTCTCATTAGAATTTGGTATAAATGAAAAATAATATAATTAGAAAATACCTTTTCTCCGCGTTTAACAATAACCAATGACAAAACGCTCAGATTACCATCCACAATGCAGCCGCGTACGGACTTTCGTTTGCGTTCACCACTGCGTCGAGGGCGGTAGCAAGACTGCTCCTTTGACAACAAAAGACGCACCCGACCTGGAAATTATATACCAATATATTTAAAATATTCCTCATATAATCCAAAAACAAAACGAGGACAATAAGATTCAATCTAATGGTGTAGTAATCCTTATGTGAATTGAGACCATCGTGATAGTTTCAATTACTACCAAAGTTTTACAGTTTGATTTTACAGTCTTAAACGCCAAAGTCATGTACAGAATCAAGCATACTTGGAGCTGGGACTGTTTGCTTCTGCTTATTGTTATTATTATTTATATCCTAAAGTCTTACTATAATGCAAGTACACAAGTTCTTATTGTATTCCTGATTTGATTGCCTTAAACTAAGAATCTATGATCAAATGATCAATAACAAAAATGTCAAACTGAACTTACCATTGGTGAGGACACCTTGTTTCATTGGAAATCCCTGTTTGTCATTTCCACCGGCAATACGAAGAACGTACCCTTTCCATTCATCTCCGAGAACTTCAGCATCTACCTCAGCTCCCATACGCTTTTCGTAGAAAATACGAACTTTATGTTCATCGACAATTTCGATGAGTTTTTGCGCCCCCGTCGAGGGGTACGCGATGTTCAACTAAAAATTAAAAACAAAAAAAAATCAGATCTCATTGTCATTAGTCCTTACTCCACAAAAACATAATTCCCAGTCATCCCAGTACACAATAATGCTTATCAAAAAACTACTTCCTAACTCCTCTCTCCTCTCATCTTCTACCTTAATTTAATTGAAAACCCTAAATTTCTAAAATAAACTAATCAGAAAATCCTCACGATGCATCTTCACTGTGTACACGTCAATCCTTTCTAAATATTTCGTTTCATTGCAATTCTACAAAAAAAAGTCGAACAATGGCAGCTTGTACAATCTAAATACGGAATAATCAACCGGTCTCCTCCTTCCTCAAAATCGACACACATTATTCAAAAATTTGAACTAAAATATACTCAAAACGATAAACTAACTAAAGGAGAGTAATAGAATACGTTTTTCAAAATGATTACTTACCTTCATCGACATTTTTAAAAAAAATTAAATACACTTTGGGAGGAAAGTGACGACGAGCCAGATGAACAGACTGTGCACTTCTGCCTTCATGCCCAGGAATGGAAGAAATGGAGGTAACACGCCGCACGGCACGGATCCACGCAGGCGTGTCACGTGAACCACCTTTCCTCCTGCTTCACCGCTCCTTATGAAAAACCTCTCATTCCTTTACATCTGTGGCAAATCCTTTGCTCTCTCTCTTGGTCTTTTCTCTTCTTGTGCCTCAATTGCAAAGTGTCAAAACATAAAATTGGTTGTTTTACTTGTTTTTACTATAAATCAGTAAGGTGTTTATGGTAAACGACGTTTGTATTATTTTTGGTGCAATAAAGTTTGTTAGACTATTTTAGTACAAGGTAAGAATTTAATTTTTTTTGTAATTAAAGAAGATTTTAAGTATGATTTTAATTTGATTTTAACTTATAGTTTAAATGTAAATGGTTCTATAAATGATTCATGATGAATTTTTATTTTTAATAAAAACTTGTTTTTGAATAGAGTGATTTTGTTACATCGTTCATGTGTTCTACAGTTAAAGTTTACCGTTTTTTTGAGGTATATTAGTTAATTACATGTTTTAAGGAATGTGTTAATTGACCAGATGTTGTTCTGCAGTATAGCAGAAAGCATACTGCAATCACTTCCATACATTCTGAAATGACAGTTTGTTTTGAGATGAAGTGTAGAGAAGAGAAGTAGAAAAATTAATTATATGCATGTTTTTTTTACAGGTGCGGTTGATATTCTCAGCTGTCATGGATCGTTCTCTTACTGATGGGACGGATTATTCCGGCGAAGCTGCTGTTGGGTCGTTTTTTAGTCCAGATTTTAAAAGGTCGGTTGCCTGTTATGTATAATGTGTTGGAATAATGGAGTGTATCATCTCAACATCTGTATTTTATAACGGGAAGAGAATGAAGATGTAGTAAGATGTAGTCCGGTGTGGTTGTGGTATCAGTATAACGTATGAAATATGATACCAAGGATTTAGTATCAAATGATATGCTAGGTTTGAACATTGGACTGGGATTAAAGTGAGTCTAAACTCGTATGATCGTGTTAACGTAATCGTAACATAAACTCAGAATGCATAGAAGTGACAGTATATACGTGGTCATTCAATTGGCTGCGACTTTGGTCTTTGCCTTTGGCCTCCGTGATTAATTTATAAGGTTTTATTTTGGAATTTTTAATTCTTTCCTTATGTGTAATGTATCCCTTTAATTCATATCCTTACAGGCATGATGACCTTAAGCAAATGCTGGACAGTAATCGGGATAACTTAAAGCTGGAGGCGATGAAGCGAATTATTGGAGTAAGTGTTGTATATATTTTATATTATATTTAATTAATGAACGACTAAGATAAAGACAGGTTATTATTATTAAGTAGTGTAATACTAGCCTCCATTCAATGGTTTATTTGTGTATTTTTAGATGGTTGCAAAAGGTCGAGATGCTTCTGAATTATTTCCTGCTGTGGTCAAAAATGTTGTGTCCAAAAATACTGAAGTGAAGAAGTTAGTGTATGTTTATTTGGTTCGATATGCTGAAGAACAACAAGATTTAGCTCTTCTTTCCATATCCACATTCCAAAGAGCTCTTAAGGTGAGGCGCATTCGTCTGTATGAAATGGCTGTTGTTCAGTCATTGTCATTAGTAATCGGCATCAGTAACTCAAAATTTGCTTTTGTGCAGGATCCAAATCAACTCATAAGAGCCAGCGCCCTGAGAGTGCTTTCCAGCATAAGAGTACCAGTGATAGTTCCAATTGTAATGTTAGCCATTCGAGATTCAGCAGCTGATATGAGTCCATACGTTCGGAAAACTGCTGCACATGCCATTCCTAAACTATACAGGTTATACATATACACATATACATGGGAATATTAATTTTAATTAAAAATTAAAATTAAAGTTAAAAAAATTGTGAAAAAGGAAAATGAAAAAGCTTTTTAACATTTTGTATTATTTTAATCTAGTTTGGATCAAGATCAAAAGGAAGAATTAGTTCAGATTCTAGACAAGTTGTTGGCAGATAGAACAACTTTAGTTGTTGGGTCAGCTGTAATGGCGTTTGAAGAAGTAATCTATATTTATTGTATTTCATTAAACTACTTTTTGATATGTGCTGCAACTAAACGAAACAAAACTTTTTAGGTTTGTCCTGAGCGTATTGATCTTATCCACAAGAACTTTAGAAAACTTTGTTCTCTACTCATGGATGTGGACGAGTGGGGCCAAGTTGTCATCCTAAACATGCTGACTCGATATGCCAGAACCCAATTTGTGGATCCTAATCTTGGGGTACTTTGCCGAGTTTCAGCTAAACGATGATTTACTTATACTTAATACTTTTCCATTAACAATGAAGTATGAAATGGTTATTGAATTGTGTAGCGTAAGAATAAAACTTACGTTGGGCCTCTAAAGTTGCGGTTTTTGGCTACTCTACGTTATGGAGAATGAGTTTCCTTTAGCATTATACGTTACACGACCAATGGTATTATTCTGATTTTATGTATTTAGGATTTGACCATTGATGGCGAGGAGAGGCCGTTTTATGACGAGGATAATGAAGCTGGTGGCGGGGACAATAAGCACAGTGATTCGGACGACGATGAACAACTAGGGAATGGAAAAAATAAAAAGCACAAAGCACAAATGGATCCAGATCACAGGCTCTTGCTAAAAAATTGTAAACCACTACTACAAAGTCGAAATGCTGCTGTAAGTTTCTGTATTTACTATGTTGCGGTGTGTTACACGAGAACATGTTTAGAAATTTTACGAACCGTAATTATTTAGGTTGTAATGGCAGTTGCTCAGCTGTATCATCATGTGGCACCGAAGTCGGAAGTACATACTGTTGTGAGAGCTCTTATACGTTTGTTACGCTCTCACACCGAAGTTCAAGCCGTTGTGCTTACGTGTATAGCTGCAATGTCTACCAACAGAAAGGTAATCAACAGTTTAGTGTACTATAGTTGTATCACAAAAAGGATATAGACAACCTTGGTAGTGTTATATATTTAGTTTCATGAATTCTGCTTTACATACGACTGAAAATATTAACGCTTCCAATATCTGAACTAATTTATATTTACATTTTCATGCTTTCTTACTGTTGGATTTAACCCTTGCAGAAAATTGTAATATTTTAATTTTTTATTGTACCGGCATAGCATTTCAAGGGCTATATTTGTTCACTGATTTCACCATTTGTTTACTTGTAGTCACTTTTCGAGCCATACATGAAAAGCTTTTTTGTAAGAAGCAACGACCCCACTCAAATAAAATTGCTGAAATTGGAAATTCTAACTAATATTGCAAACGAAACCAATATTCCGCCGATCCTAAGGGAATTCCAAACGTACATCTCTAGTCAAGATAAAGAATTTGTGGGGGCTACTATTCAAGCGATCGGAAGATGTGCTTCAAATATCAAGGAAGTTGCAGAGACGTGCTTAAATGGCTTGGTGTCTCTTCTTTCACATAGAGATCGTAAGTGTCTAATTTTTATAGTAACATTTTTCTGTTGTTAGCGCGTTAGTTAACTAACACGGGCTATTTGTTTTGCGATTGTGACAGCGGCAGTCGTAGGCGGGGCTGTGGTAGTTTCCAAAACGCTCTTGCAGTCGCAGCGGAGTAGCAACAAACCTGTGATTGCTCAATTAGCTCGGATGGTCGATCGTGTCACCGTAGCTCCAGCCAAGGCAGCGATACTTTGGCTTCTTGGAGAGCATTGCGAACGACTTCCTAATCTTCCTCCTGATGTTCTTAGAAAGATGGCAAAAACTTTTGCTGATGAGGTAAACGTTACTTGTTATTAGCTGTGAAATGTAGAGTTTTTTTTAATATTTTATCTGGATTAAAAATTAATTAAATGGAATTCTTTGGCTTTAGGATGATATAGTGAAACTTCAGATAATCAATTTGGCAGCCAAACTGCAATTAACGAATCCGACCCAAACTTCTCTTCTATGCCAATACATTTTAAATCTTGCAAAATACGATCAAAGTTATGATATCAGAGACAGAGCTCGTTTCATTCGGCAGCTACTTTTCAATGAAAATTCCAACTTTAAACTTGCAAAATATTCAAAAAAAATATTTTTGGCCTCAAAACCAGCCCCAGTTCTTCAATCAAAATTCAAAGGTAAACATTTTGACGTATGAGCTTTGTGGACTAATGCAACCAAGTCAAGAATATTCTATCAGGAAATGAATGAAAGAGTGTGTAATAAGTCTTTTTGTTATTGATGTGAATAGACCGTGATCATTTCCAGTTGGGATCTCTTTCGCACTTCCTGAATACTCGAGCCATGGGTTATCAGGACTTGCCAACCTTTCCTGTTGAAGCACCCGATCCTTCTGTCCGAAATGTGGAGCCTCCAATGAGCTATCTTGAAGAGAAAGAGGCTGTGATGTACGCTTCGCACAATAAAAGCAGTAAAGGAAAAAAGAAGCAAAGTAAAAAGAGGTCATTTTACTCAGAAAGTGAGGAGTCTGACTCCGACAAGTCGGAAGGAACTGGGTCCGGATCTGAATCGACTTCTGGGAGCAGTCATGACGATAGTGGTAGTGGTGGTGGCAGCGGGACGGAAGACTCTGAGTCCGACTCTGCCTCCACCGCCTCGGAGAATTCAAAAGAGTCCGGAAGTTCGGATGGAGAGAATGCGAATCCAAAGAAGCTTTCCACCTCGGCATTACGAACGAAAAATACAGGCGGTAAGGATAACGCTGGTGGCAAGCCGTTACAGCAAAAACCAAATATGAAACAAGAGCGGAAAGTCGTTCGTTACAAAGATGGAGAAAATTCTAAAGACCAGGAGTTGGTTCAATCGGGTGAGGAATCTGGTAGAAGCTCATCCTCGGGATCAGGCAAGAATATGTCATCCGCCTCATCATCTTCATCAAGCTCCGGGAGTGGGAGTAGCACGGAAAATGAATCCGATGATGGAGGAAAGAAACAAAAAGTTTCTGAAAAGAAAGTTGGCCCGAGTACTGTAGGTAGTAAAGCGTTGAAGGGGGCAAAAAAGAAAGTTGGAAAAAACACGGATGCGACGGCAAAAAAACAAACCTCATCCAAAGAGAAAGCTTCTAACGTCGAGTTGCTTCTGGATCTCGACTTGGACAATGCAGACGTTGCATCACCTCTCAACCCCGTCGTTAAAAATATCTCCTTTGGTCAAGATGTCCCGTCACCTCAAAAGGAAAAGTTTAGCCCTACGCAATCATTTCAGGTAAAAATCTGACTGTGTATAGTTTGCGTATACGATTAATGAACTACGACGCAAGCGAGGTTTAGTGGAAAAAATGATAATAAAAATTATAGTTTAGTTCAAGCAGTTAAAATACAAGTTGCAATGCAAGCATACATGGCTCCCGGAAAATAACGAGTGGGAATGGAGTTTGAGTGACGGGTTGATGAGCATAAGGAGTGAGAGTTGGAGTTGAGGCTTTCGTAAAATAAGCAGTGAGAATGGGAATGGGAGTTGGTAAACATTTTTATTTTAGGTTTTTGTTTTTTCAGTCCAATTGGACGGTATGGTTATCTTAGGAATTTCGTTAGAAGAGTTTTGTGGTTGTAAGTGATGGCAATAGTAATGCGTTGTTTTATTCTGTTCATGTATAGTTGGCAAGTCCGGTTTTTGTGCCCGTAAAAAAATCGGAGTTATTAACCAAAATAGTTTCTGGCGGTCTAACGATGTCATCTCGGTTTACGAGATCGCCACATCTTGTATCAGCTTTAATGACGTCTGTTGAACTTCAAGTATGCAACGTTGGAAAGGATCCTTTGAAAGAAATCCGCATCGGTGAAAAGGTACGTTTATTGTTTTCTATATCGATCGGATTCAACTGAATTGAAATTTAGTGCTGCCTCACATTGTTTAGGAACATGAGTCATGGTCATGAGTTATTAGTAGTACACGGCGGATGATTGCATGCGTAACATCACTGTTGATTTGTCATTAGTTTTGGATGACGGTTTATGTGCACTTCTACGTTATTGGGGCTTTTGGTTTCAGAGAGTGAAAAATTAGGCTACTTTCCAAAAGCAATTGTGGAAAGAGGAAAAGCAAAAGAGATTATATATGTAGTTACACAGTATCTTTAACGAGGTAGAGTCTCAGAAGTTAGAAGCACCGGATGAAAAGGAAAGGAAGATTTTGAAGAGGTCAAAGTTGAGAACTTGTGTTTCGTTTCGAAAAGGTAAGGGGATAAGAAGGTGGAAGCTGTGGAAGGTAAGATCGGATGTTGTGCTTGTGAGAAGAGAAGAGACGATGATGATCCTCTTTTCTGTGAAACATCATTTCCAACTTTTTCTCTTATCTTGATGTGACATTTGTGCTGCGAATGCTGTCATGATCATTGCGAGTTATGAACTCTTCTGCTCCTTTGCTCCGCTCCATGTCTCATGTTCATGTCTCTTTTTCTTCGGCTATAGTGACAGAATTTACTTTCTATAGGTAGAAGCTCTACCTTTCTAACGGAGACTGTCTACTGTTACTTGTAGACGATATGATGACTGGTTTGATGGCAACGACAACGTTCTTCATATGTTTTAGCGACACAGTTTTGCTTCTTCGCGAGTACGTTTGTTTGAGTGTAAGGAGCTTGTAAACTGAAGTAACTGGAAATTGTTAGAAACTCTGGAGCATACTTTTTCAAAATTATGAATCTTGTTTTTGGCATTGATGATAGGAGTGTAATTTTGTATTCTTCTTTTGTACCAAAGCTTTAAAACTATAATTTATAAAAACCGAATTGAGGTCACACTGTCGTGTCAATTCAACATTGCCCTGTTTTGTAATATAATAATGAACAATTATATTTACGTATGGTGATAATATTAAGTTTTCTGCATTTCTACCATACTTGTTAGGTTCCAGAATTTACTTCTTCGGGTAATTGATTTAACTTTTATTGTGTTATATTTTATCTGTCGTTATCCTTACCAGTAAAAAAATGACAAATGAATTTCTAGGCGTATCTTGTGATAAGCCAAGGGTTCACTAAACTAGTGCAAGAGCCGTCAGAGTTTATGAGAAAATGAAGGAAAACGTGTCGTATCTTCTGCCAGTTTGCCGCTATATGCTTTTCTTTGTACGGCCTGGGTGGTAGTAAATGTAACTGACGTGTAATCTCGTACCTGGAGACAGTTTGCTGACAGTTTGCGATGACACTATTTTCTGTCAACAAAAGCTCTATGGCAGAAAAAACATGGTTGGAAACATCTTAAAATACTTTTTACGAACTTGAGACAGTGAAAAGTGAAATGGTGCAAAGCTTAAAATTGATATTCTGTCAATTGAAAGTGATGAAGATATTATTAAAAGAATTATGAGACGTTAACGTCATATCAGTGTTCAATTTGCCGGCCTGTAAAACACTTGTTAACGCAGTCGAGGAGAATAGGTGGATCTGTTGAAGACGTGCAATAGTTCGATATTTCTTGTTTTAACAACGGCAATAGAATAACATGTGGAATAAAATTTCTGTTTCAAGGGTCTTTCCGGGGGAATAAGTGTTCATGATTTCTCACCGATTGAGCTTTTGGAGCCGGAGAAAAATACTACAGTAACCCTTGGAATCGATTTTAACGACACTACACAAGGAGCTAAATTAGAAATCCTTTGGACAGCTGGTACAGAAGCGAAAAAGCATTCCGTGACAATCAAAGCGCCTATTGGAGAATTAATTCGGCCTGTAATTATGTCGGAAGCATCATTTCTTAGTGAACAAGGTAATTATTGCTTCTTATATGAACTTATGTAAACGTATTAACTATTCACGGTGCTAAATTAATAGTGAATTCGTGACTGACTGTTGCGCTGAATGCAATTTCTACTAAGTATTTATCTTAGGAACAATAAGTGATTTTCAGTAGGACGGAAAGTGAACTAAGAATTGTAGTTATTGCAGTATATGACAAACGACGAATAATTATTGTCATTACTATGCGCGGTTTGCTCACATAGTATTTGCTTTGAGGAAAGTTGTATAGCTGTAAGGTCAAACAAGTAAAGAAGCACTATATAAAACGACTAATGGGGAAGCCTTTGCCGAAAATATACATGAAAGAATGATTCGGGGTGATTTGTGACTTCGAAGGTCATCAGCTAAAGTGAACGACATGTCGGTGTATTGTGCATTTTGTCATGGATTATGAGTGATATCATGCAAGTAGTATTCATTTAAATTGTGCTGACGATCTTCTCTGTTGTTGTTATAGGTAAATTGCGCGGGATGAATGAGCACGAGGCGAAGACATTTGTCAACAAGACTATGATGACGGCTCGTCAGACTTTGGTCCAGAGGGTGTACGAGACTGCGAATCTCATCCGAATACCCTCCACCCAGGATGATCTCGTTAGGTAAATGGTTATCATTTGCATATAGATGTGAATTCGAGGCCGTGAAGTGTTAGAGTGCCACTATGCTCGTATATTATAATGATGATTATTTCCCTGGTCTTGAGCCAAGCCAACTTCCCATTTACCAATCTGTTTCTTGGCCTTTGCAATTTGCTTTCGATTAGTTTTTTGTGATAGTCAAGCTTGCGAATTACTTCGTCTAACTTGTTTATTTGTGTGATATACATACAGATTTGCTGGGCAATCAACTTCAAGTAGTTTGATTATCTTGTTGACCATCCAACTGCCTGAACAAGAAAAGGAAGACAGTTCCGCAAAAATTGTTGTGAACTGCGAAAAAATTGTGCTCGGTTCCATGCTACTTCAAGAACTGAAAGAAGCTCTGAAATAAGGGCTAATAAAACCCGCAATTTGTTTTTTTTGGGAGTTGGAGAAATGTTTCAATGAATCGAGGAATACTTCTTTGTTTATATAAAGAATATCGAAACATTTCTTTTTTCCCTTTTTTTCTCTCTCTAATGTTCGAAGGGTACACAACGGAAAAGTTTTGTAACAGCCGTATTTTTACTATGTGCAATCAGTACACGTAACCGTAAGTATACTCCTAAATACATAACAATGCATTGTTTTTGAAATTGAAAAAGTCTTCTCTAAAACGTACTTCCATAGTGCGAAGACGCGACTCGTAAGACGCTTTTCTTTACCGTAGGATTGTAAAAGTTATAAAAAAAGCAAATTGAATGGCCTGATAAATCAGCGAAGGTGCAAATAGAGTTTTATCGAACAAAGTTTCAGTAATGGGTTTGTACTATTTCCATTGGTTAATTTCATTGGTCTGAAAAGAAGGTTTCAAAAGTTAATTTTGAAGTCGTATTAGGATTTTTACTCAATTTGTTTTTCCAGTGGGCGGGTACTGCTAATCGCCTATAATTTATTAACAATTTGTTTTAAGATGCTGAATAAAAGCGTACGTTTGAAAAAGGATAAAGTCAATAGTATTTTAATTTCATTTCAATTCACACACCCTAAATACACAGCAGAAACTTTGACATTCCAGTTTTTTAAAATTCATAATTAGTTGTAAAACTAGGTTCGTTGTATAAGTTCATTGGAAATATTTTTTATTAGTCTTTACATTATAGTTGGCACATGGCACATGGCATCATGGGATTCGCTATCCACGTTTGTTTTTCTGTGTAAACGATTGGAGAAGAGTATTTTATTGTGCATCCTGGAAACACTATCACTTAAAGTTGCTTTTACTTAACATCGCGTACGAACATAAGTTGTAGAAAATAGTACCTTGGACGTTAAATTGGAAAGACGAGGTGCTACTTGAGTTGGCGAAGAGTGATCCACAAATTACGACAGTTGCCTTCAGATCCACAGCCGGTGATTTCCCAGAATCGTGGTCGATTATTTGGCCTTTGCTCTAAATGCTTGGCGATTACTGTTCGGTTTGTGTCCGTGCAAAGAGTAAGAAATATATATTCTCATTAGTGCGCACTAATATCATTGTCATTGCTATTACACTATAAAGCATAGTAGAAAAAAGGCCAGTTGTTGTGTTAAACGAGTTGCACAAGCAGAAAGGATTATAAGGTAAACAAGGTTGATGGGACGTGGAACACTCGTCCGTAATATATACTATAGTACTAGTAATATAGTAAATGTAAGGTCTGAGTTTCAAAAGCGCTGGAGGAGATAAGGTAAGCGTAGAACGGAACCCAGATTAATACCGGGCACGGGCAGTGTAAATGTGTTCCCGTTGTCGTATGACGTACAGAGGACAAGAAATATGAAATACAGCACGCTATGCCTTGAGTAAGTCATTCATTTGATTCCAAACTCATTTTTCTATGAGCATTCAAGCAAAAATGAGAGTAAGGAAACCAAAAGGACCTCGGATGAGGAAGCGGACAAGGAAATATTACATGGGATTGATACTCCGAAGTCTCAAGGTGAAGTGGAGAAGATGAAGAGACTTTCATTGCCTCAACTCTCGGGATTGGTCGCTGTGCCCTTTTTCCCTAAAAAAGTCAAGAGCAAGAGAAAGGACAAGAGATGAGACAAAAGTCATGTTTCCATGTAATATATGAGATGGATTTGCTTTATTCGTGGGGTTTCCGAGGCTTAGAGATGTTTCCGCTGGATTATTAGTGGCACATTTTTTGTCCGCCTCTGCATTACTTGTACCCTGCTAAGCAATATGCAGCAGGCTCTGCAAGTGTAGAATTCGTCAGTTCGTTTGTACAATGTCCATATTCTATACAATGTATACATACTTTTGTTTCTATTTCTTTTTATCATGGTGTCTCATCTTCTCCAACCGGGCAAGAAAGGGTCGGAGGTGAACAGATGAAGAGGACACTGTCCTCATCTTCCTATACGGACTTGGCAAGCGCTGCTCTTCTTCCCATTTCCTGTTCCGAAAGGTCTGTCCTATGTCCATTACACAACGGTTATAAATATCTACGAATCCGTTGTCAAAAAACTCACTGTTTTGCTTTCTATGTTGCAACTCACTTTTTTGTTCATGCTTTCCCTTTGCTTTTCACATTCGCTGCAAGTCGTATAATAAACTTTTTGAACTGTTATTCAACTTATCAAAATCTATTGCACTTTGTTCTTAAACATTACACTTTCATTAAACATTCTTTTAATTTGTACGTTTGTTCAAGTCTAAAGTGAGAGGGAACGTGACCACGTTTGTAAAAGCTATATAAAAACACAGAAGTGAGAAGTGTCG
>JABASF010000801.1:0-31830 GCA_019776145.1 Harlomillsia oculata
ACGCATTTATGATTTATGTCTGGTCAGACGTTTCAAATTCTGCTTCCTTGTCTTAAGTAATCTATTCTCTTTCTCCAATCTTCATAGAAAATGTATAGGAATGGGCGCTTTCCCCGTTGCAATTCAGTGGAAACGGCATGTGTGTGCATATAAGAAGAAATTCGGGTCAAACCC
This sequence comes from Harlomillsia oculata, assembly GCA_019776145.1. Classification (NCBI taxonomy): domain Eukaryota; kingdom Metazoa; phylum Arthropoda; class Collembola; order Entomobryomorpha; family Oncopoduridae; genus Harlomillsia; species Harlomillsia oculata. Next base: position 175 of record JABASF010000801.1, read on the forward strand.
CTTTGGCTGTTTCACATGTACTCAAAATCTACATACATTTTGCATTGCTCCTGCATTCTTTTCCACTTGGGGTAACGGCTCGTCATTTGTTTTATAGAAGCATTTTCCCGAAAAAAACACAAACCTTAAAAGAACATGCGGGCAAATGGCTTTTGCCCCTTTACTGGACGTTTCACTTTGGGTTAAAACGGCTCCAAAAATTCTTTCGGGTAACTGGAAAAGCAAATGTTATTTTTCTCTGCTTCCTATTCGCCATGCAAAAGGAGCCTGAGGTGAATTTCGAATGGCATGGCATGTACAGTAAAGGCTGCAAATGTTTATATGGGAATTCACCTGTAGGCCGTTCAAAACTATCTCATTCTTTTTCCGGAATGCCCGTGTCCGTATTGCGGTTCCAGTTTCGAGCAAAATATTCCAGAAGTTACAAAATTAAATGTTTTACTTTATGTCAGCTTGCAAACGATGTTTGCGACTGTTTGCAAACTGTGCTTAATTAACAGCAAACGTTCACCATGTTGGTAGATAAAATTTGTATGTGTATATGTAATGTAAGAAGCACATTTTCTCCCAGCACTGTTGCGTAAAAAGATTTTTGCTCGAGACAGTTCAAAGTGAAAACAAGTCACCCAAAATAAAGTCAAGGAAAAGGTTAGTTTGTAATAATATAGTAAGATCCCACTGGTTTAGTTTTGGCAGTGCAGAAGCACTAATTGCATGAGCGAGAGGAGTGAAAAAATATAGTTTTTTCTCGGGGCTTTCTTTCTGGTCGATTAGAGTTTCACGAGGCTATACTTATCGAAAGATAAGAACTGGGCAGAGAGTGCACTACTGACTAACTAAGAATGGAAAAGTACAAGTGCTAGTGTGGATCCCTATTCCACCTCAAATTAGACCATGTCCCAACGGTGCTATAATAGAGATGTGGCAATTAATTACAAAGTTGCACGAGAGAGAATATTGCTCTGCTCCAACGTGCCAAGCGGGATCTTATCCTGCCACAACCTTTGGTCACACAGTAAAGGGAACTCCGTAGTTTCACCACGTTTACCCCAACAAGGCAAAATCAACAAAACTGACAACTTTACTTACTGACTTTACTCTCTTCTCTCCTACTGATCTTGATTTCCAACTTTGAACTTGGAAATTTCTCTAGAATAAAATACTACAGCACCAGCAAAACCGCATCAAAAAAATTACGTGAAAAACCGCCACACAAACATGTTCAAAAAAGCTTCTTTTCTCCGTTCTTTATGCCCTTGCATTGGACATATTTTGGGGTTTCCCCTAATCAGTTAAGTGCACTGTCGTAAATGTGGATTGGAACCCAAAAGGTACTCTTTCTCACAAATTTGTACCCTCTCGCACAAAAATCCCATCATCACAGGGAGAAAACTGGTGTGGTGCGATGAGAAGGGAAATCTTTTTTTCACTGAAGCCAATGCATTTTCTAAGGCTCTTTTCATCCAGGTTTGTAAGGGTACCTTTTACAAAAAAGCTGTAGTCACTTTCGCCCTTCTCATGTGTAGTTTCCATTAAAACCAGGCTTTCTCCCCTTCTTGTTTCATCATCTTGAATCAGCTTGAAGTAAAGAAGCGACCACAAACATAATTTAGGACTTTTTCATTTTCTGATTCAGGTGGACGGTGCACTGTACTTAATTGACTTGTTAGGATTTCGCCTGTGCTATATAAAGTTACAACGACGTTCTCTGATGAAAAAAGATGGCAAAAAAAGATCATTTTTGTAGTGGAGCGTCAGTTCTCGTAGTCATTGTTGTTGTCATCATGCCGATGTATCAATTTTCTTCATATAATTTTGAGGCCGAGATGATAAAATGAATTTTAACCCTTTTCACCCTTGAAAAAATGGTATTAAGAATGAGTTAGAAATGTTGCGTATAGTGCGTTAAAGAAGTGGTTGGGGGACTAAGAAGGAGAATTGAGAGTGTTCAGTGAGTATAATCCACGAGAAAATCAATCTTAGTGAATGCGTGCCTCGTGGGGGCAAAACCACGAGGGAAATCTACAATGTGGCTCTGTGGTTCTGAGCCGCACAACACAACGGCCTTTTGCTTTCTGCTTTCTTCCTGCGTTTGGACGCACACAAATCTTCTATGCAAAATCCAAAGTATTTTCGCTCAGCTTGAATCTTTGGGTTTTTTAGAATTCGTGCAACAACTCGTCACTTTTTCAAAAACTGTGTACCCAGCATGCTAAACAGTTTGACTTTTGCGTTTCTCAAGTGCCTATCCCCCAAAATCCACTTGACTCTTTTGTCATTCTCTGGTTTCCCAGACTCAAAGAGCAAAAAAGGAAAAAGGAATATCATTTTCATTCAAAAAAAGAGTATTTTACACCACCACCGGTTATTTTTACATTTTTGGGTTGCTTGAAGATACGAAAATGGATCGAATGACTGCACTTTTGAGGATGATGTCACAGTCACCGTACTGTACTTGGAAAGTTTGTGAGTGTAGTATAATGTAAATACAAGTCGTAATGAAATGATTTAAATTGATGGGCAAATAATCCTAAGGACGCACAGTAGGTGGCCAAAAGTCAAAAGGACTCTGTTAGTCAACTTTCCCTGTGCAGCAGTTGCAGTGATAAATCAAAAGGTTCAAAAGACCGTCCCCTTCTCGTCTCTCACTAATTGAATTCAACGATAATGAGCAAACTTAAACATGTGCATCTGCATTTCTGCATCCGAAACCAAAATATGGATGACGTATAAATATGATTCCATTGGAAAAACCGCATTTAGACCCTCCGTCGCTGGATTGCTGCATTTCGCATTTAATTACTTCTGTGGATTTTAATGCAATTTGACAACTAATTGAATTCTGACAGGTAAAGCCTGTTAAAATATACTAACATGAAAAGTCACAAAACTGCATAAAATGGCAATTTCAGTGAGATAGAAACGTTCCATTGTGACCAACCCGAGACGAAAAAAGACCACCGAGACACATTAAGACAAAAGGGACAGTATATTATAGGAAGTTTGCATCGTATCTTTAAAAATAACACAGGATTACACCAACTTTTCGTCGCGAGTGTGTCCCATGTCATAAATAAAATTGTCCCTTGTGAGATATTTATGTTGATTAAATTGAGCCTATTATACTTTGGAAGAAAACTGCACTGTAATAATATTTTCACTGTACAAAAACTATCGATCTTTAGCTCAACTTACTACATTTAAAATTGCAACATTTTTAAAGGAACAATGAAATGTGCAGGTTGGGAAAGTGTTAAAGTTGGAATTGGTAGTGTCAGTTTATTTGTGGAAACGAAGGAACGTGTACCTGAGAAAAATAAATGGAGTGACTTGTATTAAAGGCTATCTGTGAAGGAAAAGCCCTGTTTGTTATCTACACAATCTATCTACGTGCCCAGGCATCAAATGAACTCACTACCTCATTTCCAGATACCACGATTCCAAACTTCTCTTTCTCTGACGCTGAAGCACAAACCCTTTCTCCTCTCTTTTTTTGATAAGAGTCTCTCTCCACCACTCGTTGTTGCTGTGCTACGAGAATGCTACTTTCTTCAAATTATATACAGACTATTTTTTCAAATACACTGCTCACGGAAATCGATTCTTTCTTCTTTTTTAAAATAACCCTTAGTAAATATATAAACGAGAAAAAAAATCTATGAACGCACGTGTCGTTTTGGTGAGACCAATTGTCAAGATTTCCAGAAAATATCTCACTCTCACAACGTAATTGGGAGATTACCTCTCATTAGAGGTAAATTAACTGAGCAATCTTTGTATGATTGGACTTGCTCCCTGATTTCAACAAGGAATTTTTGGTGTGCAAACTACATTTTTTATTCTGATTGCGAACGTCATATTTGGCACAAAAATACAAAAATTGTATAATAAAAATAATAGTAAAGCACTTCATGAACACAGGAAAATACAAAATAGGAATTTTTTATGGAATGATAATGCTTTGTATGAATGAAATAAGCCATAGTATATTTTCCTAAATACCTAGCCTCTCAGCTTCCATAATGAAAATAATGATATGTTTTCTGACGTTATAAACGTCATGGACAAATACCCGGGTTTTTACAGCCAATTTTTTGTTAGGTGAGCACTGTAAAGAGGACAAAACTCAGTAACAAAAACCATTCTAACGGGCTAGGGAAATCGGTGTAATATCACCCAGAGAATGACCTGGAACGAAATAAAATGAAGGGAAAAAATGTTAAAAGCTGTTAAAAATCGGAGACGAATTTTGACATAGCCATTTTTGACGACTACTTCCCTCGTTTATGAACGAGACACAAAAGAATGAAAATGGTCAGCACCACAGGCTGCAAAGATATTTTTGAGCGTTGTCACATTTTTTTTATAAATTAGTCGACATTTCCTCATTTGTCGGTTCCAGTCTGAAATTGTCCAGACGAATAAACTTTTACGACTGGTTTTTTCAACCCATCAATCCCATTGAATGTGAATGGATATGTTTCCCCTCGTTTCATTTGAATATGCTCCCATGATTTTTATTTTGTCCAAGAGGTCAACCGCAGTCACAATTTCACTTCAAAGTGGTTCTTCGGCAGAGCAACATTTCTATTCAGGTTCATTTCATTACACTCGATAGCATTAGTGAATTTCTTCTGTGAAATCTCCGCATTTGAAGCCCAAGTCTTGAAAATGAATAAGAGGAAAAATAAATTCCGTTTACTTTCACTCAGAAACGGGAATAAACAAACCCACGAAAAGTTAAATGTGGATATAATAAGTTAGCAAGCTATAAAACGGCTTTCACATTTAGAATCGATGAAACTGCGTGGCAGAAATGGAACGAACACCCGTTGCAGGTTAAACTAATAACGTGGATTTGCAGGAACACGATTAATTCAAAAGATAAATGGGCCAAATTAAACTCTCGTCTTTGAGACAGGAAAGTGAGAGCGAAAGAGCAAACCTTTGAGAAAATACATTCTTAAGCAAGTAAAAGGAAAAAGAAATGAGAATGGAGACTGCAGCGGTGTTGTTCACGAGAGATATCATTATGTTTGCGTGTGTGGTCCTCGAGGGGAGTTATTGATTTCACCAAATTATTAGTTGGACTCGCTCCCGGAACTTGACGTGACTTAACTGACTAACTGACTGATGTACCTTTCTCCTCCGCCCCGTGCTGGGACCACCGAATCCAACTCATTCGACCCTTTCTCCAACTTACAAAAATCCAATGGACACGATGTACATACATAGAATGACGAGATTACTTATGAGCTCCTTATGACGATGCCTAGTGCTTTCCATACTATTCCTCCTTTCTTATTGCTAAACTCAAGTTGATTTTGCGTGTCACTCGCCAACGCCAACCTCACTAAACAGGAATAGTTATGAAGTTACCTATGTAGCAAATCATTTTTCTTTTTTGTCACGTTGATTTCTCTCTTAGTTTTTCGAGTGCGGACTTGCGGACTCATAGTTTGCAAAAAATTGAGGCATATGCTCATTAAGAATTCACCAACAATTCAATAAATTGTTCATGACGCAGATAGCGTAAAATGCCAAGAAAAGAGTGTAATGGGGGGAAACATAAGGGGTGGTTTGAAACACTGTGGCCAATCTCCATTTGAGCCAAAAGGGGTGAAATGCATTTGAGCATGAGACGAAGGGACACAAAAATCCTTGAGGATGAGTCAATTGTGACGGACGCTTGGACATGCGGACGCATCTCGTGAGACAATGCGGACACGAACACGTACTTTGTGGATGAGATTGAAAGCTGAAGTGACAAATTCGTGAGTCATCCCAGAATTTTACGACAAGCACTGGGCACTTATGGTTTTCTTCCTCTGAGGGAATAAAATACCCGGGTAAGATTCCCCGCAAGGACTATTTCCAGTGTCATAATGACCGGAAAGCAATGCAGAAAAGTATTGTTATTAAGCAACAAAAGGGAACGTGTAATGCGCTGTGCTAAAAACATTCCCGCATTCCAAATGGTAAAATTCCACAGACACTAATTTGTCTTCCAATGTCGTTTTCCATTTGCCACGCACGTAATTCTTTCGGTGGAAAATACGGGAGGCTTAGCATTTTCTCTCGGAGCAGAAGGAGTTGACAATGTCACTCTACATGTGCAGGCCCTTTGCCCCGTCTGTTTTATGTCGCTGGTTTTAAGGTTTTAAGCATTATGTTCATTTCACGCTCTATTTCTGAAGGCAAAAGGAGGTTGTTAAAATTCTTGATACATTTGATTCTCCGACATGGAAACACCCGGTGAGCACACCCGGGTCTTTTGCGTTTTTTAAGCATTGGTTTTCAATTGTGATCAAGCGTATAGAAATTTCTCTTCGTCTCATTTACAAAGGTCACGAAAAGTCAAAGCACGTCAAATATACTAACAATAATGGAAAATGCACCGCACACACTTACTTTAATTAGAATGGCACGTCAAATCTGCCAGTAATGCACAAAATAAAGGAAGTTAAGAATGCGTTGAGAGGTCGTTAGTCCTCGAGTGCATTCGTTAGCATAATAATTAAGATCGGAGCACTCGAAGGACTCCCAAGTTGGAATGCAGCAGCTGCACTCCATTGCATTTCGCATCTCATCATGAGTTTCGTCCTTTTGCATCCATAAATGCATGTGGAATACATTATTTTCCCACAATACATAGCAAGATCAAAAATAAAAAAACAGTTGCATTTAGATCTCATCACAAAACTCTGAAGGTAAACTGTAATCGTTTTATTGCATCTTTATGCAAAATCAAAAGGGAGATTTTAAGTATCGCTAACAAGACTTGAGATGAATGGGAAAGACGTGATCTATTAATGCCAACTTGCCAACCCACCCTTTACATCAAAAGCGTAAGCCGGGTTTGGGTTTGCATTATTAGTTCGAAATGACGTTTTATGAACTGCATTGCAATCTGCATTCATTTAAAATTTTGCAGCATGAGACAAAAGACACAAAAGAGAGTATCGCATACTCTCTTTTATCAAATTTGTCGTTTACAAAGATTCTCATTTTATGATAAAATGCATTGAGTTAATTGCTATTTTCTGACACTCTTGTAAGAGGAAAGTAAAATGTCAACAAATGAAAAAAGTCAGCAAGTGAGACAGAGGCGGTGTAACGGAAAGAGAAAGCAAACTAGTCGACAGACAACGGGACGACATCACAGAGTAAAAATTTCACTGCTTGACTTCTTGGCTGGAGTCAGAAAGAGAAAGTGGCTGGGACTGAAAAATGTGCCGTTCGGGAACAATAAGGAAAACAAGCTTATGGCTCGTTTAGAGTGATGAAAGGAAAATGTCAAGACTCTAAACGTCCCGGATAATGGCCATTTTTATTGACACTTGTGTGCTGTGCGTTCTTCTCTTTCTTAAATCGTGTCAGTTCTTCAAGATTCCGTTCTTCCATGCCTACTACTTTTATCATTTGTAGCTATACTCAAAAAGAGAAAACGTCAACGGTTGAAGAAACAGGGACAAGAATAGTAAATCCAGGACCACTAGACACTTGGAACTTTGGAAAAACACGACGAATTTTGCAAAAGCAGGTAACATGAGTGTATATGCAACCTTTGCACAGTTTCCACCTTACAGATTATAGCAAAAATCCACCATGATAAGGTGTACCTATGTGAAAACATATGTGTTAGACTTATACGTACACGCATGTTTGCATAGAGTTCTTTTTCAGGAGAACTGGAACAAGATTGACATGTGACATGTGACAACGTATGTGATACCTAAATCGTACAGCTTTATCAGGTTCAGTTCCATCGCAAACGAAGTCAGATGTGACTTCTTTTCGGTTTAGAGTAACAACTGCGAAAAGTGACGTCGAGAGCGTAAACTGGCATAATGATAGGATCGGTTGGAGTGTCCATGTTAAAGTTACTGTTATATCACACCTTTAAGGTCTCAATGACAAAAGCCGACGACAGAAGACGAAGCCGAGAGGGAAGCAAAGGAAACCAAAGGAACGTGTGCGTGTGATATGAGCCAAAAAGACGTCTTTTTTTGCCAGCTCGATCGCAAATATGGGGGCAGCGGTGGCTGGTTCTCTTTTCCTTTGGCATTATTGCCATTACATGACATTACTTGGTCGTGTCAATGGCCTCGTCTTTCTTCCATATGCTGCTGGGACAATTTCCAATATTTTGACTCGTCCCTTTTCCAATGCCTTTTTGGCGCGTTCCTTTTCTCTTGCATTGGGAGACACGGAAAAGCTTTCTTCACGCCCTACATTCAATGTAATACGTTTAAACCTCCCTTGGGGCCATACAGCTCAAAAAGCCATTGTGTGCAGTGCATTCAAACAGCCACCTTTGTCATCAGCTCAAAAAACGAGGAAGCCTGCCCAATTTGCTCTTTTCCAGTAATCTGTTGCGAGGTCGTCAACGCAAAAGGCATCCTTATCCGTGTTGCTTGGCATTTCATCCGGGAGGAAACACTGTTGCCAGGCCGTGAACCCCCCAGTAGGTACGTAATAATAACGTACTTTAGTAGTGTAAACCCATCACGTCGTAAGTTTCTTGATAATTAATTTCATATCCAAACCTGCTGCTGGCTATGCGCTATTATGTATTATAATCATGATGTCAACAGCATGCCGAAAAAATGAACTATCCGTGTTGCTTGGCATTTCATCCGGGAGGAAACACTGTTGCCAGGCCGTGAACCCCCCAGTAGGTACGTAATAATAACGTACTTTAGTAGTGTAAACCCATCGTCGTAAGTTTCTTGATAATTAATTTCATATCCAAACCTGCTGCTGGCTATGCGCTATTATGTATTATAATCATGATGTCAACAGCATGCCGAAAAAATGAACCGAAGAAGAAGGAGAAGATTTAAACGCCCATACCTGAAAAGCAAACAAAGATATGACAATAGTTAATCTCATGCTATCCTCTTTGTATCCTTTGAACTTTGTTGGCATGTTAGTATTTTATAACCTCAAGAGCCATACACGGACAGTAATTAAAACATACTGTACTGAAATAGGTTTCGAACAAACTCTTACCAAAAAATCTTAAAGTATACAACAAAAAACGCTACTAATGCAATTACACACATCCGTAACTGAATGAGATCATCGAAGCGATCGTTCCTACGTGGCCGCACGTCCAACCGTGATTACAGCCAAGCAGGCTTAAAAAGCTGAGTAAACTTCAATTGAAAAGGTCAACAGTAAATTCGCACAAACTGAAGGAATTGACATGGAAGAGATAGTGGCAAGCAGAAAGTAAGAAACTGTGAATTCGGATGCTCTCCTAGCACTTTTCCTCGTTACAGATTTGGTGGCTTACGTTTACATTTACACGGTTATTTACTTTTTACTCACACACAGTTCCCACACTCATATTTTGTACGGGAAAGAAAATTCAAGGTTTCACAAACAAATTGAAGTGGAAAATTGGCTCTATTTGGTCGAATGGTTACAATTATCCCTAATAATAGTAGTTGTTCCAAAAAGAACTCTCGTGATTTTCAACAAGTCCAATCGACCGACAAACTTTTTGGCTCAAGTGGACAGTAGTTTGCGCTGCTGGTTATTTCGTTTCCAAAATGCACTTTAAGCACTTTTAAACGTTCAATTTATCTGGGCACTTATCAGGAAAGCATTCAGCCTGGGACGTGCTTCCATAAAATGAAAAGGCGACTCATTATTTGATGACATTATTCAAGAGCGAAATTATGGACCAACTGCGAGGCACTATAAAATGTTAATAATATTTTCCAGGCAGTCTCGCTTTTCAAAAAGGGACTCTCAAATGTTGACTTTGTACAATATTGACCTCGGAAGAAAGGCAAACTGTCCTCTAATACATATACCACATACAAGAAGATGAGTGATAGTAAATATATGGGTCGAATGACCTGCGATCCATACACTCTCGAAGAGCAAGTAAACAAGCAACAAAATGTTTCCTGGAGAAATTTCACCAGTGCACTTACCAAAGCGACTCAAGCGGAAAGGCTAAACTAGCTAAAAAGAAGTATGGAAGAGTTTTTATGCTCGTTTGCAAAGTTGTATACAAGACGACATTCAACTTGTAGACTGTAGAAAGAGAATCGTACTGTAATGAAATAATGATGCGGAACATGACTAAACTGAATGTGTTTTCGAAACGCGGGACAAAAAAGTTGTGGGGCAAAAATTGGAGCTCTTTTCAGTTTAGTACCCCACTTCTGGACATTTTATGGTACATAAATGAAAAGAAGAAAAATGCTTTGCTTTCCCATGGACATGGAATTCTACTGATATTCTGTACTATGGGAGTAGTACAGTAATTCGTACTCGTTATCTTAGGATTTTCTGCAAGGTGTGCGATATAACGAGAAATGGTAGCGTGAGTGAAAGCGAACCATATATTCGCTTGTGTCAATGAAGCGAAAGATGCCTTGCAGGCATTTTTAGCAGGACACGGTGCAATTTTGTGTCCCACGTCCTACTTTGGTTGTACGATTTGGTCTACCCTGCAGGAAAGAAAAGTCCCACTAGTGCCATTTTTCTCTTTTGCATAGCGACACTTTCGCTCCAAAACCAAAAAGCAACGGAAATTAATTGGGATGAGGAGTTGGAGAAGGAGAATTTGCGGTTTTTCGCTCCTTCCACAGCACGAAGGAGAGAGAAACTCTCATTTTGATTGCACTCTTGTGTGCATCCAGCGCACGAACTGCAACTTCACTCAGGTACACCATTGAGACATACATTTTCCAGTGCACTTCCACTTCTCTAGAGATTGGGGCGTTGGTAACCACAAACTTCCGACATTTCCTTCAGCTTTTCGATTCCATTCATTATATTATTACACACGGTTTCCCTTATTTCCCCTGCAAACAGAACTAACAAAACCAATATAATGGAAAGGGAAACCAAGCTCAAATAATGCAAACATAATACGATTAGTAGTCATGTCGCAAGAGTCGCCAACTCTAATTTGTACGGTGTAGAAATGAAAGAAAAGGTCACCTAAAACGACGATGGACAAAATAATATAATTTATCCGACTTTGTCGTCATCAATCTCATCTACAACTCATAAATCAACTGGACTTGATTACGTGGGAAAGTACTCAATAACAAATGCGGGATGATCATCAAACGGCTGTGGCACAGCAAGCAGGAGGGGCAATAATTCCACAGAACGTAAAATCCTTCGGCGGATTATGTATAACTCTTCCCTCTCACTCTCTGGAGCTATGCCATGCTCCATGCTGATGAAAACTGACGTTGGACCTAATGTCATGAATAATTAATGATAATCAATTGAAAAATCGTGTGTCTTTCATCTTGGTGGGAGGGAAGAAAAAAGGTTCCAGACTTTCAGGACCGAAGACACTATCAAAAATACTTTCAATTTTCACCTTAGATATTCAACCTTTTACACTTTCTTTTATATGTCAACGAAATGTAAATGTGTTAACTTTTAACCAAGAAATCACGTAACCTTACCTATGTTGCACAATTTTTATGCAGTTAAAAAATACCAAAAAAGAAACAGTACATGGTTAGACAGTTAGATTATTAAGCCTAATTACTAATGAAGATGAATGGCTAATCAATACTTTGTTAGGGGTCGTTCTTTTAGATAGATGTAATCTGACATTCAATTCTTCATCTTCATCAGATGTCTAAATTCATTCGTATTGTACGATAGCATAGTAGTAGGTAACGTAGGGTATCGAACGGCAATATCTTCTACAACCTGGTACAATCCGAACAACTTGCTTTGAAAACTAATAAACTTATAAACATTTTAATTCGACGCGAATGTCGCGAAAGGTCAAGAATCATTGATAGGAAAAGTAAAGATTAGGATGCTTATGAATACGAAAATAAGAAATATGAAAAAATGGAGACGATGAGAGCTGTATTTTTGAGAGAATCCCTCGGAAACGCATTAAAATGACAAAGAGGAAAAGTTGTAGGTGTAATGTAATGTAATGCGAAAGAATGGTTCGTGTAAGTGAACGAGAAAAGACGACATGAACAAAAGTGCAGTGAAGCAAGTAGTCAACTTTTACTTTTATGAAAAAGACCTGGGTTCTATTCCATTCGAATCCTCATAACATAACATATCCATATTTATACTCTCAGCCGAAAACTCCCAAAAAATTCATGCGTGGATATAGTAAAATACAGTGCAAGGCCATTCTTACTTGAAAGAAAGGCGAGAAAAAAAGTTTTGTTCGTGTCTCCTGTTTAACCCTGCGTTGAACATTTTCACTTCAACTTTTAGCGTAAGTAAGGGGTCGAAATGCTCAAGAAGCAGCATCTTCCATGCAGAATCGCACGGTTGAAGTCAGCACATTTGAATTGCAAATGTGCCTTTCCTCGTTCTCTCACGTTTTCTTTAGGTTGTTTCGCAAATGGAAAAAGCAGAGATGCAAAGAAATGCATTAAAGTCTCTGGTGTACTGCTCTCCGTTTCCGTTGCGTCTGTTTGCTAATAAAATGCTAATAAAACGCGACTATATTCTTGAATTAGGATTATTGACTTGACCTCCCAAGAATCACTGACCTGACATCACTTAAATTTAAAGTAGAAATGAACGGTTAAACATCCAACGTACGTATCAACATCAAAAGTTAAAAAGATGTCTCAACTCTCAAAGATGCCATGATGGAAATAAAATACAAAAGTGTAAATGTGTCAGATTATGTATTCTGCACCAGTTTTCCTACAATCCAAAACCAATGAATATATTTTCTCACGTTATTTGGCTCTTGGACCTTAAAGCTCTAACTGAAAAAGTAGACAGATCTTCGAAAACCTTTCGATTCTCCAATATTGCGAATTTGGGGAAAATGGGCAACACACATTAATATTTATGCTCCTTTATAAAAAAATAGTCATACGTATATGAGAACACGGGCGACTGAAGCACGTTATTCATCTATAACTTTTTCCTGAAACAATTTTCGCTTTCTTTTCTTCCCTCCAGGAAATATTGGATTTTTCCTCAACACTGGAAAAATTGCATTATGGTTAAACTTTCAGATTTTTGTTTCCTTTCACAACAAGACCGTACGGTCATAAATCCATTTTCTACTTTACAAACAAAGGAACAAACAGTACAAAAACTCACCTTCTTACGGTTAGGTTACGTGGTACACAATTCTAACTACATAACCTAGAACTTAAATTTTCAAATTCGCCTTTACTTATTCATAATATGTACATTAATGATATGAAACATTTCAATTGAAAGACTCGGCCTTCCAAGCTGCAGCAGGACAACAGGACAAATAAATTGGTTACGGAAGTATCTCGAAGGGTACGTCTGCATGGAGTTTATCAAGAAGAATATTAGATTTAAAACATTTGTACGTAGTAAAATGCGAAGCAACTAGCAATGCAAGTCATCCGAGTACTCGACCGGCAGACTGCGACATGCGACACCCTTACGATTACGATGTTCTACAGTTCTATAGTACATCTACAATCTAGTCTATACCCACAGATGAAATCCTGGATAAAATAGTAGTGCCAACAGTGCAGTATGGAGAGTTTATTACTAGTATATTCTGTGTCAAGCTTATGATTATGAATACATACTTAGACTGCTTTGGAGTTCACTCATATCATGACTCGGACTCGGACTGTGCTGTAGTGAGAATCCTTTTTTGTAGTTTGTACCTCTTGCTTTATTAAATTGGTGTGCAGTAAACAACATATCGAACTAAAAATTATTTAGTAGGTAAAATTAGAAATAAATTAGGCTAAGATTATTTGGAAAACAAAAGAAATTGACATTGTACGGGATTGAAAAAGACTGGAGAGCAACTTGAATTTATTTATAGACATTCCTTCACAAGGTTTCCGCTCGACTAAGGCTGAGGGAGACAGTTAAGGTGTCACCTACTGCCCTGGCATTTCTTATTGCGCGCATTTGAAGAGTTACGGCCAAAAGGGACAGTTTGGCCATTGTGCTTAAGCCAAATGTGTCCCTTGTGCGTACGCGTGTGTGGGAGCATTTGCCAAAGCCAAAAGATCCCAACGGTCGGTCGGTCTCCGAAATCCGAAATACTGAAAGCTGAGAAACGACACAGTTCCAGCAAAAGCAATAGTGGATTGTGGAATGTGGAGCATATGTTCTTGTGCCACTGTGCAATGTACACTTGTAAAAGGAGAGAAGGATGAAGGAACCCTTTGCTCCCTAGCGTGGCTGAAATGGAGCCGTCTGTCGGAAACTGTCACACCATAAATTCTCCACGGACTAACGAGAAGGGACGAAGAATTTGTCAAGGCCTAATCAGTTTAAAATTGGAAACTCTACAGTCTTTTCTGTCATGAGAACATTTTCAAGTAAGAAAAAATTATGGGGTCCCTTGCTTTCCTGACTCGGTAAACTGTTTGCTGTAGTAGATTTTTGACAACCATTAAAATCAATTCGCATGGCCCAAAACATTGACGGTGGAGCAAGACGGCAAGGCAAAGATGTAATGAGCAAGTGAGTGCGCCGGCAGTCAGTAGTCTCATCAGAGAAAACTTAATTTGTTTGCGATGAGTCTGACTTCCTTTCGCAGCTCGTCTTCATCTTCATTACTCACTTCCTTTTGGTATGCACTTGCCGAGTTCATCAACTCACCATGCAATTCCTCAAGCCAAAAACTTTCCTCAGATGATCATCATTGCAATGAGAAAATAGAAGATTGCAACGGGCAATGGGAGTCAACCCTTTTTGGAAATTCACCCTTCCACACTGGAGTAATGCACTCATTTCCTGTAATCTGAACCACAATGCGGACACAAGAACGTCCGGAATGACTAATAATTCTATTCTTATCAAACAATACGCACGAGGTGGTCCATGATCATTCTATGTACAAAGCAATGATAATAGAGCAAAGAGCACTAATGCAACTTCCCGAAGGACTCTTTCTGCCTTTTTCTTTGTCAAAAAGTAGTGAAATAATAGTTGTTCATTAATTTCAATAATGAACTAAAATTGATACATAACATAAAAATCAGTTAACCTTTGGCTGAATTAGTGAATGAAGCGAAGAAAATAGTGTATCGTATCGTACGCAAATCAAAGAATTCAGCGGCGTGTAAAAGTATTTATCTTTGTACAAAGTTATACGGAAAAAGACGCCTGGAGTAATTGAAAATCTGCCTAATGCAAGTGAAAGCGACAGGAAAGAAAAGAATGGAACTACAAGAAGAATTTGTAGAAGACAGAAGAAGCACTTTGGTCGATTTTCCACACCTCTTGTCAAAGCAGAAGAGACGAGAACGGATGAGGGAAAAGAGGAAGAAGAGAGAGAAAGGGAACTGAGCAGAACACGCCCGAATGAGTCGATTGAGTCAAGTTGTTGAGAAAAAAGCCTGGAGACATCATAGCAAATCGTCATTCTCCTCAAAAGGCAGTCTCCAAATACATCTCCTGATTCAACTGACAAGTGTCTCTCAGTCAGTCTTCCTTGTCTTTTCCAAAATCTGTGAGACACAACATTCCCTCCAGACAAAAGACGAAGGAACAAAACCTCTTCATTCTACCGCAGAAAGGTCATTCGCTTTTGTATCATTGTCAATGTCACAAAACCTACTATATTTTTTGCACTTGCAGATTTCGTTTTTCATGTTCTTGAAATTCAAAATATTATTTTCGAGAATCACAGAATAGCATTTGAGATAACGCATACGCATACACATTCACTTAAAATGACAAATGCCATGCTTCCGCTTCAAACAAACGTTCAAAGAAGAAGAGAAAAGTCACCCAGTGACAATACAGCACAACACTTAGAAATATTGCAATTGCACATGGAAATTGTTGGTGCTCCAGTTACACTTACACTCAAAAAGTTGGATTTTCTTTGAGGATAAGTTAAAAGCAAAACCACTTTGAGTCAAAACATAACATTAGCCATACGTTTTTCGATAGTGAGCAAAACAGACTCTAACCGCTTTTCATATTGATGCTATAGGAAAAAAGCCTTTTTTGTACTCACAGACAGACGAAGAAGAAGCGGTTTTTTTCTGTCAAGAAAGATTCAGTTTCTCGCGTTGTTGGCCAAGTCAAACATCTCTCTTGACACGAGTAAGATTGCTTCTCAAAATAAAACTGTGTGAAGTAGTAAAAGCAAGAAAAACTCGGGGAAACATTCGCAAAAAAGCCAATTTTGACCGAATCTCAATTCAAAATGGAAAAATTTGTGTCGTCGTTGAGGCTGACAAAATCTACGTCTATGGTGTATGAATATCACATCTATTTACATTCACATAGCAGGAAACCCGATGTAGAAAATGATATTGCCGTTCCTGCCACGTGAAGAATTCTCATCTCAGTGGGACATGAATGGACCCAAATTATCCTCTCTGCTTGAAACACGATGAGAAGTTCCTTCATCTTCAACACTTTCCCGACGTCTTTTCTTCTCCTCGTGTACTGTTTGCTTTTGGGATTATCTCGGAAATGTGTCAGACGTCCCGTCTACTTACCATGTCATTTTAAAGATGTTTTAGCACGCATGCTGACTAATCTGATTTTAAAATCTAATTCGAATAGATACAGCGTTTTAAAAAGGTAAATATTATTATGCAATTGTGCATACCATTTATAGAAACTGGACTAGAGCCAGTCATTTCTTTCTTGATTGTTGGTATTACAGTGGATCCTCGTAAAGTTACCAAAAAAGAATAAATGAATTGTGTTTTGACATGTTTCATTGTATATAGTACTTTATATACTATATACAGCATCCGTCCGTCCACTACCAAAATAACGATTTGTGGTACAGAACGTCCAGTTAATAAGCGGCAAAGTGGACATCTGTGCAGGCTACCAAAATTTCCCCGTTTCCATTTTGTGCCAAACAAAAGGAGAAGTGCTAAGGTCCCTAATTTTGTTGTGATCATGTTCGACAGAACTTCCACACCCATTCTGTCAGAAGAGTCATTTCAGAGTCCAAGTGGACACTGATTCATGTGGACAACAAAGTAATTCGTCTCCAGCCTGAAAAGTCATTAACTCACTTTTGATCCCAAACTTATTCTGTCCTCACAACAACATGGTAGTAGATCGCCCGGGTAGAATTGCGTGATTTCCCGTCTTGCAAATGTTATATATAGCGATATACTGCATTTATGGGAAGAGATCCACACATATAGAACCTTTTTCCATTTCGAACCCCGGAGTTCTTTATCAAACAGGATTTTGGGTGGTAATTCAATTGTGTCCCGGCTAGATAACCAAAGACTGGAGCGAAAGTGAGCAAAAGCTTCAGTGAGTCAGTCAGCAGGAGCATTTTTATTCCAAGGGTAGCTTAACACGATTTAAAACCCATTCACTTGGAAAAAAGAATCTCTTGTTTCTTCATACTGCAACATGCAGTGTGGACACAAAAAACCATTTCTTCCAATTTCTCCGCGTGAAACATTGAATTTGGATGAGATAATCATTCGTTTTTTCCCCACACACTTGATCTTCCTCCGTCGTTCTGGAGGATCTCCATGATACATTCATTTTCTGCTCGAGGCAACACTTGTGAAAAATCATGCTACCAAATTCGATTTCACGAATAGAAGCTCTTCAATCCCTCGTTTTGACGGCATTTGTCTCCCTTCACCACATGATCATTCTCGAGACGTTTCCCACTAATTTAAATACAGTGGCAACCAACCAACAACCAGCAATCAAAATCTCAATTACTGTTTCTCATCATTTTTTACGACAATTAATACATTAGGTATTGTATAATGTTAGCACGTCTTCATAAGAAGTGTGTCCTCAAGATTGTAATTTATATTATAAAAAACCTCTTCCACTTTGTTGTTCACTCTTGTCCTTGTCCTTAAAAGACAAAGACATACGAAGAAATCACGCAAGAGAAATGGTCCGTGTCCAATTGACAGATGAGCCCACGGAAGGAAGAATAGGGTGAGGGTGCGTCGGATGCGAACGTGTCTTAATCGGCTATAGGATGGTTGACCCCGTGCAATTAGAGATGATTAAACCCTCTCTGCTAAAGTGTAACTATTCTTGAATGGAAGGATCCTCTTGCATCAGTACAGCAGCAGTTCCAAAGAGGAGAAATAATGGGCAATGTATGACATTCCGGTACTCATCTTATAGTACTATATTTACCATAGAAGTGAGACGGCAAGATGAAGACGCCGGTAAGGTTAGAACAGGATTGAATCGTACCTTCGTCAACGTCAGCAATTCCATTCGGTATAGGGAAATGTCCGTTATAAGTTATTTCGGAGAGAAAAAGCGGGAGACAATAGGTTTTCATGTTCTATGCTGCCTCGTAAGCATAATGGAGTAGGATGCACACGCTCCCACTAATGATGTGACTTGTGTCAATTTTGATTTCCTCACAAATCCTTCACTCCCCCGATAATCTCAAAGTCACTCGTATAGTAGTTTGACTTTCCCCAACAACTTTTCTTATGTTGCGGCCGCCACTACCGCCGCGCAGAACCCAGTGAAATTTACTTCTTCTAGGAATTAGAAGTTATACTCCCAAGTTCTATATCAAAGAACCTCTTCAAGGGACTTTCTTGCCTCAAGTATTAGCTACACTTTTAAGAATCCTGACTTACAAGGTGTTTGTACAATGAATGAAGGCTTTAGGCACTATAACTTTATATGCCAGATGGCTTTGTTACCCGGGGATTATTATGCTCTTCTTCTCCTTTGTGTTTTATTGTTAAAAGGAATGGAGTAGAAGATGCTTCAAATCGTATTTCTGCTGCTCACTTGTCCTCCACTTTTGTACGGAACATAATATATTTGTCTACGGAAACGACAACATTGAGGTATAATACAACTTTTCGGATTTTGTCTTTTGCAGAACGAAACAAAGCCAATGTCTTCCAAGACGTTCTCTTTGCTTTCTCTAAAAGGAGTGTTATTGTTTTCTTTCATCCTCCGCTTTTGTGTAGGTTGTCAACACCACACGGTTTTGGTTTTCNGGAGTGTTATTGTTTTCTTTCATCCTCCGCTTTTGTGTAGGTTGTCAACACCACACGGTTTTGGTTTTCCACTTCACATTTATTTAAGCGTATAACAGTTTGATTTTCAAGATTAATTTTTATGTTACTTAAATATCAATTCGTATTATCTTGTAATTTATGGTAGTTTTTAACCGTTTAGCAATCTACCATTTTAAATTGACATTTAACTGAATAATGAACTGATGGAATTGTTATTATTCTCATTCGTGGGCACTAAATGAGTCAACTTTTCTAAGATTAGCCACATTCACAAACTTAGCCGTCCTATGGGTCATAATAAAGTACATTTCGTAGATTGGCAAGGGACTGCGAACTGCGAAGTTAACCGTGTTTTTGCTTCTAGGGAATATACGGATACGTTCCAAGGTTTTTTTCCAGCTTTTGTTACACTAAGCGATCTTACACGAAAGGATAATGAACACAAAGAGGAGGGAAAACGACCAGATTATTTTAACTGGATTTCAAGTTTGCCCTTTAACACGGGCAATTAACTACGAGAATTACATACGAACAAACATTCCAAGTACTTTTCCAGTTGACTTTCCTCTGCGGGACTTTCGGGTCTCTTTTCAAGGAACAATGTGAACTGTATGTTGCATAATGTGAAGAACGAGTATTAAATTATTTAAAGAATTTTTTAGAATGCACTTTTTAACTATTATAAATAAAAGCAAAATTCTACGAATTAGGCAGTACTTGCACAAGAAGACTAATCATGAAAACAAGTTTATGGGCAAAATAGGAATGAAATGAAAGGGATGCAAAAGAAAGTACTCAACAAAACGAAATGCCATCCGTTTCCTTTTTATGAGAATGGTAAAGCGCTTTTGTCCTAGAGAAAACTTTGTGTAGTGCACTTTAGCCCTGTGTACAATTCCACAGAGAGCTTTTGTACATTGTAAAGGAAACTAGGCCATTTCGCTTGCTATCAGCTTCTGCAATAATTGTCTCCAGCACAAAAACAACATAAACTGCAAGTTGCAGTCGGAGAATGCGTGAAAGTGGCACGAAAGCACGATGACCGGACCAAACCGGTCTAATCGTCCTTTCCTTTAAACATAAAAGCTTAACAAAGGTCTAATCTTTTTAAAAAATGGGGTAATTTTCAGCAAAAAATATTTCCTTTTCTGGTATCATTTAGGTTTTACAAAAGAAACGTACAAATAAATTCGGAGAGACGTTTATAATGAAACTTTACTATAGGAAATTATTAAATACCCAAAAACGTTAGTTTCGAATTGGCACAAAAATGTTACTGAAACATAGGAAAGTCAGTTGAGGCATGTTGTGTTGTGTCAGACGGTGAAAGAGAGTATTTCGTCTTTCGGTCTTTCTCATGTCCTTGTCCTATGTTTTGTCAAGACAAGTTGCTGGAAGACTTTTCTTTCGTTTCCTCAGTCGGAAATAACATGACACTGAACTAAACTGCGTGAAATTCCAAGACTTTCTGTGCTCTGCGTCGTCTTTTTCGTCCACAAAATCTCATCCTAAACAAGAACATCAACTTCTCCGGAGGATTCTAACAAGTAGACTCCCGAGCATTTCCTTACAATGCAATGTTCTATATCAAGCTTTGGCTCCCACTTATTGTCTTTTCCAGACTTACTACTTCTTCTCCGGGATTCAATCTTATTATTACAGGATAAGCACAATAAAGTCCTCCATCCTCGCGTTCATAATGATTTATCATGAAGGCAAAGTCTACAGATTCCAATGACGACGTCTATGTATTCGTGCTAAACTGACACAGCGTAGACTACACAAAAATAATGAGGATATTGTTTCGTGTACGTAATTTTTATATTTCCATCAGCCACCGTGAAATCATCAAATAGTATTGGGAATTCACGTAACCGTAAATAGTCAACATGATGTGGAACATGGAAAAATACTGGGATACACGTAACCCATGGCCCAACGCAACTGCGTTAGCAAATTACGATTTCCCCGTTGTTAACAAAATGCCCGTTTAAAAATAGTGTGTCTCTTGTTTGGAACACAAGTGAAGCATAAAAAACGGAGAAACCTTGAAAAAGATTTTTCTTTTTGCTGAAAAGACCACATGTGGCCGACGGACCACTCAAAAAGCCCAAGTTTATTTGGCCAAATACTCCGTGATGAGTAAATCCTGTGGAAATTGCTCCTAAAGTTTTAGTGGTCACTCGGTCTGGTCTGCACTTGTGAGCCAAGCTCATTTTTCTTCGTTACAACGCGACAACAAACACCCCAAGAACTACACCCTTTTTATACGTACTTGAGTTTACTTCCTCTCTTCCTTAATAAACCATCCAAACTTTTTTCTCTGATTTTCTGTTTCAGAGAAATGTAAGCTACGTAGCGATGATTTGGGATTTTCCAATTAAAATGCACTAAAATAATTCGATTCCTACCGGTAAATTGTTGCATGAGGAGGATGACAAAGACAGTACCGACCGATGCCTGCATGGCCCTTGAGTTTTTTATTCTAAAAACAGATGCAACCGCGCACAGCGGGATTTCCTTACCTGGAAAAACACAAAAAATTTATAATTAGAATGTTTCACTAATTAAGACACGCATTTTTCCCACGCATGAATTTTACTATAAATAGCTGTAGTAGTTTTGGCAGGATGGCAAGGCATGATTTTACGCTCTGCCTACATCGAACGATTCCGGGAAATGTGATATACTACAAGAAACGCATTTAGTTTTACTATACATTTTTTAAATCACGGAAGATGCAATGCTTAAGATTTAGGATGTAATTTTCTGAATGAGTTCTGTCATTTATAATTTCTACATTTGCATTTGTATTCGTAAGGTGAATAAAATGACTCGAGGCTCAAGAAATGCCACACAGCAAAAACAAACGAGAGAAGAGCAAATACAGTCATTGTGACTTTGCATATGACGATGAGATAAAAGTGTCCTTATAAGACGCAAAAGCAGAAGCAACAGCAGCCGACACATGTTGATTGATGGGCCCATTTCTCATCTCTTTTGTCTCTGTTGCCTTTCTGCATTTTTTGTGGCTCGTCGTCTCGTCGAGGTCTGAGTCTGAGCTGAGCATCGTCCGTTTTATTCTCTATGGCATCTCACACGAGATGAGAACCTTCTTTTAATCTATTCCACAGGTACTTTATTTGACGATCAAATTTTTTTTAAAGTTGTTCTTAAAAGCATGAAGCAAGAGTTTCATTTGGTTCATTTTTCTTCATTTTAAGCTCAAACAAAACAAAGATTGAATGCCTTGATAATTATACGAGATAGTATGTGACCTACGAATAATACCCGGGAGAAGGAAGCGACGTCTCCCCTTGGTAAAAGAACGAAAGCGTGCCCCCGAAAATAAATACAGTGTTAAGCCAAAAGCTCATTTCCGTCGTGAAAAAATTGAACTGCATTTGAAAAGGGTAGTTGATGAGAGGGACGCCGTCGACGTCGACGACGACGAGAAATCTCCTTAATGAAAAAAATACACCGGGAGAGCAAACAGTTCAGCTCTCTTCGTTCGAACGTAAATGAGAGATGGACTGGAAGAGCAATTAAAGCGAGGAAATTCAACAGAAAAATCCATATCAAACATGATGAGAGGAAGAAGAGTCCTCGTTAAAAATCCCAGGATTCGTTCGTTGTGTATCATAATATTCCCGGGTATTTTCATGAATCAGCAATGAATGTTCTGGTTTCCCCAACTTTTCATTCCAGCATTTTTCTGCTGACTTTTACCATGCAATTATGACGACCCACGCCACGAAAGCAATCTAAACCAAGACTTGACTCCTTCCCTTCGCGTCATTCGTCATTCATAACCTTCACAATCCTCACAATTTTCATATTTTTGATGAAGCAAAAAAACTTTTCTCCAGTTTAAATGATTCTCTATTCATTTCACCTTGGTTGTTTTACGTCAACCAAGTTTATAAAACGGTAATGACGATAATTATAAAATGGGTCTAGTTTCAGCTTTAATAGGCGAACTGAGAAGGAGCACTACGACTACGACTACGACTCATCCATTGTTTCACAAGTACCGAATACAGGAATACCCTTAAAAACTCGAAGAGTCTGCGAACTTCTCTATTCTTTTCCCGACACGATGTGATTATGATTACTGATTACGTACCATAAAGCATAAGCATAAACACTTGACGACTCATTAAAAGTCGTCCGGACAAACAAAGAGGTCGGGAGGGAAAACTCGCGCAAATAAAACCAATTGACTTTTTCTCCCCTCTTTTGGTCATTATGACTCGAGAGTTAACCTCTATTAAGTACCATTAACTATTACGAGCCTTACATTGTAATTAAAGACTGGTGTGATAAAAATAGTGCCTAAAACGACTCCTTGTCCAACAATAATTTTTGATGCTATTTGAACAGTCATTAAGAAAAGTGCACGAACTGTGTTTTCAAAGTTAGACAAAGTTCATTACCGCGCTTGTGTGGAAATCGTAAATTGTAATTATGCGAAGGGTGAGTCTTTGAGCTAAAAGAAAGCTTCGCACGAAGTGCCAATGGCACTACAAAAACCAAAAACTACCTGGAGAGTAGACGTGGAGAGCTCTGGAAAAAATAATAAAAGTGACTGGAAACGGAGTACACTTTTTTGAACAGTTGTTGTTGCATTGTCTTGTTACGTTGCATAGAGTCCTGTTCGGCTCCTGTGTCAGCGTAAGATGAGGACCAACAGTTTTTTTGCTCAAGTTAACAACGTCCAACGGGAAAAATCTCATTTGGGTTCGTGTCTCTCCGCCTCATCTACAGCAAGACTCATTTTCTCACAATGATAATTTTAAATGGTTTCTTGTTCGAGCATCTTCGTGGATGATGCACTTTTTCTATGGAAAGACAATGACCGGGAAGCGAAACTTCAGCAGCTTTCGCGTTATAGAGTAGCATATGAATAAAAAATCTCCTTTCGAATCGTAATCATAACTGCAAATGACACCATAAGAGATTTTTGCAGGTTGTAATTTAAAACTTGTAATTTCCTTCTTCATATGAAATTGCCTACATTTTAGCTTCAGGTATTATATACTAGGTGTAGATGACACAAATTGCGTGCTTAAATGAAATTCTGGAATTTTAATTAAGAATTTGTGGAAATTGTTAAATAAACTTGATTATTATGTTGTATGATTCATTAGGTCATCTTTGTTCTCTTTCATAGTAGACAATTTGGGACAAATAGATATTTCAAAGGGACCCGGTGGTCTGGCACAAAATGTCAGAATGGGACAACGGAGTTAACTCGGCTACGGATGAGTGGTAATGCCTACATTTTAATGTCATTATGAGCATTAAAAAAGACTTGTATGGAAAGGTATGTATAATAAGAAGAACTACCGCTCTAAGAAAAAAGAACATTGGCCATGCACAGTCACACAAAGGCGGACAATGACAGCCATTGTCACGGTCGGCAGGAGCAAAAACCCAATTGTCACAGGAGAAATATGAAAGGAGAGTTAATTGAGAATGAAATTTATGGTGTGGTAAAAAATAAGCATAAAGTCTGTCCATCATGCCCACCTCATGATTTTTTTGTCTCACAAAAATCTCGTCTTCCCAAGATACACAGCAGAACACACAAAAAAGAACTCAAACGTTACATATGGCTTCTTCGTATCTTCACCTGAACTAGAGTAATTAATTTTGAAAGCATATGTAGCCCACATTAATATTTCACTCGGATTTTATTATTATATTCATCGTCGTCTCTTAAACTCTTAACGAAGTGTAAATGGAAACTCATGTGCACTTGATGCACTGTAGCATTTTTTAAATTACGAGATGTTGAGTCTTGTCCGTCTGGCTCGTCGGGAGTGAACTGGTCACCGCAGGCAGCCAAAGTCAATAACAATATAATGCAATCCCTCTGAGAAACTGGACGAGAGTGGAACGACCGACTAACAAGACTCATTAAATAATCCAGTGGCCAAAATGGAAAGTCAGTTCAGTAGTAAAGATATCATTCAGTTTTAATAAGCTCATATTGAATGTAACGCCTGTCCTTCAATGACAATGGCAGAAAAAAGCTGTATAGTAAACGTACGCGTATGGAGAATATGGACAGCCAGAGATGAAAACAAACTTTTAAAAATGCGTCACATTTTTATTTTCTTTGCCAAAAATAACCACTTTTGGGCAGGTTAGTAAAGTTAGTATTTCATTGCAGTAAAATGTGAGCAGGTTTCAATTTCTACAGCACAGGTTACAGACGTTCAATCCAAAGGTAGGCAAAAGAGACAAGTATACAAAATTCTCCTTTCTCTAGATTGATGGATGGTTGAACACGTGTTGTTGTTCGCTTGGGAAATGTTAAATGTCTCGCATTCGAATCCTTTAAATGTAAATTACAACGATAGCTGCTGTAGCTGCTTCCCTGCATCCTGGTCCAAACTTCAATCTGGTTTAATGGTAAAAGTAACAATGCATTATAATACAAGTTGTAGTTACTCGTTACTTGGTGTGTTGCTGTTGCTGCGAATAGATAATTCAGTGTATAAAAAATCATCTTTTCTTTTTATGAAGAGAAAAATCGTGGAGCATTCCTCAAGTGTCCATTCGTGCCAATGCTTTATAGTGGCCATTCAAATCCAAAAGATAAACCACCACGACTTCACTTTGACTTTGATTTTTACCATTCATCGCATATCCCGCAAGTCAAAAAAATACAGAAGAGAAGATGGACGGCTTTTTTTTCGATAGACGAATTTGGGAGGCCAATTCAACACCATTCAATCATCCGTCTTCATTCTCTCACGTGAAGTAACGTGGGAAATGATATCGATGGACACAAGTGGCAAACCAACTCAATGCACGACAGTTGTTTGAAGGTGCATAATAATAAAGTTTAAATAATAATAAATTATTCTTCTAAGGAATTACAATATTAATATTTACTACATACAAAAACTTAAACGACGAGAAACGTGGTTTTTGCCACAGGAAAAAAAGACATTTGCCATGTAATGTTTAGAATGTCAGAAGTGTGTAATATGATTTACAGCAAACGTCTGTGAGTCGATCAGGGTAGACAGAGTTGACGAGCCCAAGACAGTCTTTTTGGCCATTTACATAGCACACTATACGATATGCAAATGAATTTTTTTGAGCTTGTGTGTTCCAGTCCCTAGAAGCTATATGGGTTAGTTATCACAAGAGAGATCCTAAGGGATCCTTTCCTTTTCTTTTTAACTTGTGCTTTGAGTCTTTCTGAGACTCACAGGCTCCATACTGTGTGCAGCTTGCAATAAGGAAAATCATTAATCTTTCATTACAACTATGGTTCACAAAATGCATCAAGACGCTGCCACATGGACATAGACATGCGCCTTTTTGTCTTTCCTTTTACTTTTCCTTCGTCAAACAACAATCAACAATAGCAATACAGTATACAATACCACACCATTTGAACTTAGCATATCATGAATCCTTGATTGGTAAAATAACCGGGATAGAAAATTGGATGGAAATCCGTATTCAAAAATTTGGAATAAAATGCTGTCATTGCTGTCAATAAGTGTTTGATAAGTTGACAGGAATTAAAAGTCGTATTGCGAGGGTTGGAGAAGGATGACATGACACGTGTGAAAATTACATTACATCACCATATTTATTCAATCATGGAGATTTAACTGGAGAAATCTCTTGCTGACACGCTGATTTAGAAGAATTACATGAATGCTTCCACAAGTTAAAAAGGCGGAATCTCTCTTCTCGGACACAATATGGCATTTTGATATTTTTCCGACCTGACTATGAATCAGAGTCTAAGCGGGCAGAGTGGGGTGCAATAAGACTCTGCATGAAGGAATTATTAAAAAGTTCCCCACCCGATGTGACGTAATAGGCTGGAAAGAGATTATGTCCGTCATAAAGAGTAATACATGGCACACATCACACAGAGAGATTATGCAGAGTTAACAGGGTTGGGTTGGGTTCAGTCGGCGAGACTTTCCCTAGGTTTCAATCCGTGATAAATCCTCCCGTGTAATATCCTTCTAATGTGGCATGTGGCAATCGTTAGACGGCCAATTCAAATTGTCAGAATCACTCGAAGCTGTCCGATTCGCGTAAAAAAACCCTTCTTCCATAGAAAAAGCCCGTATTGCATTTATATACTTGCTTTGTTGTCCCTACCATTGCATTATATGTACATTAGGATTCTGATATTATATGCTTTAAGAATAAATTCCTGTTATTTATTTATTCAAAAAATTGTAGCTTCATTTCAAACAGGAAGTCAAGTAACAGTCAGTGTGATGATCTAAGCAGTAAGTCCCTATTGTCCAGACTTCTTTCTATTCTTTTACTATTTTTGCCACATATATAGAAGTGGAGAAAAGGTGAACAAACATGTATTATCCTCAGAGATGAAAGGAAATCTGACAGCAACACCCAAAATACAATAAACCAAGTATCCTCCAGAGACCTGGAGATGATTACATACTGCCCAGAAGTGAAATCTTTGGCCTGGAAGGCACGGACGAATAAGGCGCCAGGTAGCTTTGAACAAGCAAGCCCTGATAGCAACTACTGCACAGATGAAACGAGTGTGTATTCCTAATCCAAAACCGGCAATTAAAGTACATGAAGCTTGCAGTTGATGAGTTGCGTCTTGAGTCCTACAGTCTATCATCTCATTCATCTTTGGTGTACACGTACATAAGGCAAGGACAAGGAACTGCGATATGGACCAGTGTAAGAAAAAGCATAAGACCTGCAGGAACGTCCTACAACATAGCGTTTTAATGACACAATATTATTCGAGGATGACTTGCCAAAGCTGTAAGTTGTGTGAAAAAGAAACCTCCTGGACTCATGGCCTTCCTATCTGTCCGCACTCCATTTGTGACTTTGATTGAATTCTTTCTTGGCTTGGTACAACTCCCCCCGCAAGGAAAAGTGAGAAAAAGGATCTACACACAAAATCTCGTCTCAGCCCACTAAAAGAGACGAGGAAGCAAAAGAGGAAAAAAATCCTATTGTCCCGCACAAGAAGAAATGAAAATAGAGAAACTAGAATAGAGAAGAAGAGAAAAGAGAAAGAAAAGCGAAGAAGCTAATGCCAACACATACAAAAGATGCAATGCACATTGGTCTATTCGGCTAAAAAGACTTGCATGATCTTATGTTGTGTTGTGTTATGTAGTATCACTCGACACAATCTACATAGGAGCCAAAAGAAAAAGAGCTAAACGACTACTTTTGTGTTTTGCTGGTTCTCCTTTTTGAAAGAAGTATTTGAAAACCTAACTTATATATTATATAACGAATGTTATTTATTGTAAATAGTATTTTTTACATGACTTGTTAAAAGTGCAATATTAAAACCTGAACGACTTTTGGAATAAGCCATCCACATGTTTCAAAAAATGAATTTCAAATGCAAATTATGCGTCTCTTTTTGTCAAAGTTGTTCAAAATGAACTTTTTGTCCTCAAAAAATAAAACGAAACTTGTTTTAAAGTAAATAAGACTAAGGCTGCTTGACTTTCGTGTGCGAAGCTTCGTAACTTATTGGACCGTGGCACAAGAAAGAGCAAAGAAAAACTTTGCATGCTGGTGAATTAGCATGCGTAATTCTCGGAAATTAAAAGCCTCCTAGCCAATTTTAACGTCACACGAGCTCGTCAAACCATCTGAATTGCACTTTGTCGACTCAACTTAAAATTGTAAAAAAGGTTTTTTTTCTTACAGAAGACTTCTTTTCCTTTTCCAAAAACACGGCGAGAAAAAGTTGCGAAACGGAAGAAAAGGAGAGACTATTGCCAAAAAATATCGTGTCTACTCCCATCGTTACTCACGTTAAAAACCTCATCAAAACGTCGTAGAAGCAAATGACTTTTGTGCAGTACCAAATTGTCTTATGGAAATTGGCAGTGAAATTGTCTTTGACGTTATGGTCGTTTCTCGTTTCTAAGAACCTTCCAAAATACGTTTTTCAATTTCCCATTGATTATTTTCACCGAAACTTCTGTGACTTTTTGAGAAGACGTAAAGAACAAGAATGCATGACTAGATATGACTATGCAGAAAGTAATTTTGACCGCCTCAAACCCTGCTAATTAGAGTAAACATGATGAGTTATCGTTAATTAGCAATTGTCAACGTCTAGTGCATCCTATGTATTTTTCCCCTGCGAGAAACGATGGTAAATTGAGCCGCATTGTGTTCCATTTCTCCATGAGATGAGTTTGATGAATCTCACAAAAGAGTCATTTTTATGCTCATCCCTTTTTTTTACAAAGTCTTTGCCAACTGGGATATAAGAAAAGAGCAAGCACTTTCATTTTAATTTCCATTACAAAAACCTTTTTATTCATTTTCACTCCTGCTTCATCTGGTCCTGCCACATTCTCAATTTACCCTTCAAATTCAGTGAGATTTCTCAACTCGGTTAATTTTTTCATCTCGAGTTGACTGTTGACGTGGCATCTTTAAAAAACTGCAATCAGTTTGAATCTCTTCTACTTCAAACCCACCCATTCAAATAAATTCTGACTTACCTCATTCTATTAAAGGAACCACAATGTAACGATTAATCACTAAGCATTCCATGAAACAGTAGTCATCATGTACTTATAATTAGATGCGTAACGTTGCGTCAGAAGAGTCCTCTTCAATACTACAATGAGGTGAATCACCAAAAGCGAATTCTAGTACGTAATTTATTATGAAAAAGCATGTTATCTCCTACGCCCCTACCTCGATTCGATGCACGCTGATTCATATTCATTACACCTATTGATATTCATTTTAAATAAACGGTGTCAAAAAATACGTTTCGAAAAATGTTTTACAAACATTACTGCCAAAAAAAACTATAAAAAATCATGGCATTAAATTATTTGAAAATAAAACCACTCAAACCCATTTAACCACAAACACCCAAACAAGTCGTAAACAAGCAAAAAAATCAAAGAAATTCGCTACGCGTGTTGTTATCCCATTGAATCCGTGCCACAATGTGCATAATGGCGAGTTACCGGAGACAAACTATTAATAGGCCATTGTGACAACAAGGATCAGGCAAGTAATGCTGAAGGTGTCTCTATAACGAGGTTAAAACACACGTTTAGGCATGAGGAAACAGAAACGCCCATAAAAGTCGTCTTGAAAGTGTCTCCTGCCACTCTAAGGAGTCTTAAATACCTAATGATAGCATGCTCAAGAGAAAAAGCATCATAAACGTTAAACAGCGAAGCAAATGAAGAAAGAAAGAGTAAAAGACACACACAAAAGTGACTGTTCCAGCCTCTGCGTGACGTTAAGTGCTTATTTCACTACAGTACCTTTCAGTTTCTGAATACGTTTTTGGCACGGTCGTTTAACCGTTTCATAAAAAAGTGCTTTTTTCGTTCTGGAACCTTATGCGGTTTTGCATTTTTAACATAAAGACTATTGGCAGAAGAACAGTTTTTGAAAGAAAACATACTCACAAAAACCGAAAACGAAGCCAGCAAACTTAGTGGATTAAAGGAGCAGGATGACGGCAAACGGGAGAGTGTGAAAACTTGCACGGTAACTTAACGGGTTTTTTGGATGCAGGAAAAATCAGTACACAAAGCAATTTGAAACTGGCATCTCGTTTCAAATGCGTTTTCCCCTGGAGAAATGTAGACTGTGCGGTTGATGAAGACGTTGATGAGCTTGAGCGCACTTGTCTCACTAATTTTGCCTGTAGGGATTTTTTTTCTGTTTGTTTGGATTTTGCTCTCATAAAACCAAAGCAGACGATGATGATGGTGATGATGACGAGAAGCCTTTTGATTCCTATATTCCATCCAAAGTAAATTCAAATGAGGAGCAAGTTAGTAGCAGTGTGATTCACGCCTACTTCACACTTGTATAGTGACGCATCATCCAAAACCGTGGATTTTAGCCTCAAGGCCAAGTTTTTGCTATCGAAACAAATCAGTGCATCTCGAGTTCATATTTACAGCAGAGTAAACTTGTATTACAAGTAGTAGAAGTACTACAATTTTAGCATTTTGCAAATGATCTGATCAATGGGACTAATAATGTTCGGTCCAAAGTGCTCAAAGGGCATTAAAGAAGATTTGTCGACATCATTTGCGGAGAGAGAAATTGGAGCAACAGTGTCCAAAGCTTTCATTTAATTGGCAGATTAGCCAAGTAAATCATTGTACACTGGGGACGTTCGAACCCGTCGGACTAGAAGACCAGCTGCGATTTTTCAAGTCCATTCCTTCCTACTTGGTACGTACTTATATATCGCATGGAATCAAATTACCGAAATTGGAAAGAAGAGATTCGCATTTCGCAAAAGCCTTTCGACAGATAAAAGTCCCAAGGAACTTTCTCAACTCACTGATTACGAAATAAGCTCCGAAGTGGATTTTTGGGCATTTCCCTCTTTTCTCCGTCTTATAGTATTTAAAAGAACGTCTTTAAAAATTATAGAACACATGAACACAAGTTCGTGGTACGCAAATGTCATAATCATAAACTTCAGAAAAACCACAAACCTCCAACAATAGTTTTAATGATAACTTATATTACAATATAAAAACATCAGTGGCGTCATCAAAAGACTACAAAGCGTGGAACTAAAGGAGCTCTGATGTGAAAGACGTCATGTGCGAATTTCTAAATATGGTCCGGCACAAAAAAAACTGAGTGTTCAAATTCGCACACAAGAGATAAATCAAAGATAGCGCAAAAGCTAGTTTCCTTTTCTCTT
>JABASF010000802.1:0-31823 GCA_019776145.1 Harlomillsia oculata
CATTATCTGAAAGAAAGAAAAGAGAGGGAGAAGAACATACATACGCCCATCTGTGCTCCGTTTACATGGCCGCAGATGATTATTACCCAGGGACATTGTTCCCACAGGAAAAGAGGAATGAAAGGCACAGTTGTATCCATATCCGTGTACGTAAAGTCTGTACGGCTCAATTGTCAAGCGGAGTGGAAATGAGCTGGGTCGAATTGAAAATTTGATCGTCGACACTACAAAACTCTCCTTCTGTGTGCAGACATTACAAGGACTCTCAATGGGGATTCTCAATTACCACAAGTCCATACGTAAAACCACAATTTTAGTTCGAGCTCCGAGCTTGAGACAGCCGAAGACGAGTCATTCGTGTCCGCGTCCCTTCCGCAGTATCCCAAATGATGTCCGACCAGAAGAGTGTGAACAAAGTCTCTTATGTAGAATGTACATGCAACAACGGGAACTTATATGCAACTACTGATATTATATTACGTCCCCTTTTATTCCTTTCCATCATCCCAAAAAGCTGAAGTCCTCTCCTCTGCGACCACTTCAAGGAAGCATAAAAGCTTTCATTCAAAGCTGGAATTTTATTATCCGATCGCCACTTTACTACCAAAAGCATTACGACACTTGTTTCACATTTCCCGTACATCTCGTCGAGGAAAATTTCACAGAAGTCCACTGGCCCATTGAATGAAAGATGCAAGAATAAATTTCCTTGGCACACTCGCCTC
This sequence comes from Harlomillsia oculata, assembly GCA_019776145.1. Lineage (NCBI taxonomy): Eukaryota > Metazoa > Arthropoda > Collembola > Entomobryomorpha > Oncopoduridae > Harlomillsia > Harlomillsia oculata. The sequence continues at coordinate 726 of JABASF010000802.1, forward strand.
CTTTTTGTACCATACAAAGTGCGCAAAATGTGTTACAGGAAGAAAACGCTACGCAGTGAATAACTTCAAAGCGAATATTTCACTCAAATCTGTTCTCCGACAGGTACAAATGGGGCAAAACGTTTTTTTTTGTAGAATCTCTTGGATTTTTGCCATTCAAGGCTAAATCGTATATTTCAAACATTTCATAATATATTTTGGAGTTTTGTCATGTGCTGTTTATGTGAAAAAAGCATTATTTGTGCATTCCGAAACTTCTTTAGAAGCAGCCAAAGCTATTTCATATGCATATTTATGCTCCTATCTTTTCTGCATTCGTTGAGCAGTCAACGTTGTCGTACGATGCTAGCTACGATTAGCAGCTTCGGCATTATATTGTTGTAATTTTTAAGTTTCGAAGAAATTAATACTCTAATTCTATAAAGGGGAGACTACGCGTAAATTCATTTTTCAGTTACAAATGTAGACGACTGGCGACAATGTAACACTAAAATAGTAAAAAATAGTGCTACTATTCGCGAAGGTTTGTTTCCTTTTGTGATAGACAACAGTAAAACGTGAACCTGCTGGCAACACACACAGTAAAGAATGCATGAGAAACATAGGACGGGACGAGAACATTGCCGGCAGAAAAGCGGGAAGTATTATTTGTACAGGCGGATTTGAGATAACGGGTAAGATAGCCATGTGCGATAGGCGATACTGTACGGGACGTTAGTCACCGTGCATTGCATTGCTCTGGTCATTCGATTGCAATAGAACATACACATACAGGAAAGGATGCGGGCGGATGTGCTGACCCGAAGTTGTCGAATGCGGGCCAATGTGACGTTATTTATTTGGCACACAGGGAGATCCCCTTTGGTCCATAATGCAAACGCAAACGACACGTACATTCGGGATGATAGAAAGAACGGGTCGGGTCGTCTTGCAGTGTGAGACCAAAAGCTGTCTGATTGTACGACGAGACATGAGACACGGTCCGTTGAGCAAATGACCCTTGCATGAGACTTTCCCGGTCAATAAATTGAGGCTCACTCACGAGTTTTCGGGCTCTTTTCCAGAAAATTTTAGCGTTCTAAACGCCAAATAAAATGTACTATTGCTGCACAATCCCAGAAAATAATGAATTCATTTCTAAGGTATTTGAGCACGATCAGTACTGCAAATACGTCGAAAAAAATCCAAAAAGTGAAACTCTATCCCACTGGAATTTTTAAAAACAATTTTCATATAATGAACTCGTGTTAATATTGTTACACACCGATATTTAATGGATAAATTTTAGGCTCAAGGATTTCCCTCGTACGTATGTGAAAAGGGTTCACGTGCGGTTCAAAAATAAGGAGCTGCGAATCACAAGTAGTTACAACTTACAACACGTACATTTCAGAAAATCAATGCAGATAAGCTTGAGTCAATCACAAATGCCTGGAGTCTCACGGAGCTTTTGCTTCAAACTTTGACAAAATCCTAAAGGATTTACGCAACTTGGCTCCATTCGAGGAAAACTGACGAAAGAAATAGGTGGAAATAACACTACGCGCTAAGCCCAAGATGTTTGTCCGAAAAAACTTTCGGTGTCTCTATTTTCACTCTTGAAGAACCCATGTATGGATGGAACATAGTCCAGAATCGTGTTGTTTGTTGTTTCTACATCCAGAGAATTCTCTCTTTAAATAACATCAGCACAATCCGTCGTTTAATTCTACGGATAAATGGGCGCCAATGAAATAATAAAGTTGTGTCAATAACTTCAAAACTCTTCCATATTCAAAAGGAATTTGTCTCTTCGAAATGGGTGTTGCCAACCATGTAATGGTGAAGTGCAGTCGCAAAACATTGCTACCAGGACGCTATAAACCTTCATTTCACCAGGACAGTTAGTCTCCGAAAAGACTCCATTAGATATTTATGTGAACCTGGCACGTGTGCTTCACTGAATAAGTAATCTTTCCAACAGCAGCACTTCAAAAAGGATTGGACATTTTCGACTCCTAATGCTTTCCTTTCTTAGCAACCTAATACTCCAGTTTTGCCAAAAAAGGTCTTAAACTTTCCAGGACAATACATTTTTATTGATTTGGGTTGAGAAAGCCAAAGCCCAACTCATCTCAGTTCACGAACTTTTAGTTTGTATACAGTAATTCATAAAACATTATTTGATACCATAGTTTATACACCGGAAATGACCACTTGGGTCTCCTACAAACAAAAACGTTTGCAAATTGCCATGCTTGCTACTTTTTTCAGTGTCAATCATGAAAAACAATGAAGCAACAACAACCAAGTCAAATGTAATTAGCAATTACACAATTACACAAACAAACAATGCCGTAATCAAACACACAGCTTCATCCTTCCATAATTGCAAGACAACAATAAAATGGTTGTGGTTGTGTGTCACATACGGAACAATGAAGTGGACAGACGGAAGCAACAAGAAACATCTCCAATCCATTTTAAAATTTGATAACTAATTTCGTATCAAAAAGCATTATCAAAATTGCAAATTATGTGAAAATGAACAAGAAAATACAGCTACTGCAAAATCATGTCAAATGAACGTTGAAAGAAGAAATCGTAAAATCCTATGAAACGGATACGATTGTTGTTGATCCAAGCATTTTCGACTCCTTTCATAGTCTTTTGTGTTGTTGGTGGAGACTGACAAAACCTCAAAATCACACAACGCCTTGTCACCCCACGAACTTTTCCTATTGCTAACTAGACTGAAATGCAATCCATGTAATTTGAATTACGATGTGAGTATATTCAAAGCACCCAAGGAAACTTTGTTTCGTGCAGGTGCAAAAGGTTCGTCAGATTGGGAATGAGGTGCTAATTTTTCACAGGGGCACTTTTCCTTGTGCGTTGTATTAGTAGTACTCTTGAAACACGATGATGACGACGACGACGACAACGCTTTCATTTACAGATTCTTTTGTGTCTCATGTGAGAGAGAACAGTGCTTTTGTACACTGCTTGAATGCATGCAAAATGAGATAGGTGATGAAGGATGATGTTATAGTGAACTGGAAACCTCAATACTGTCTCTTCATTCATCCCTCTCGCTGAAGAGAAACAATGAACCTTGTTCCCTTGTTCATAATAAATCCTGCCTTTTCCTTAACTAGAAGCGTGTATGAGATTATTACACGGTATTCCTTCAAACTTAACTCCCCCTTGAAGACAAAAAAGCACTTGTGCGCTCACAATTATTACTACTTTTCACATTTCTCTCCCATTGTTGTATTGCGTTTGGACAAAAATATACTATACGTACGATTAAAAATTTCTCATTTATTAACAAACAAATGAGGACGATGACAATAAAAACAATAAAAAAAGAGCTTTCGCAATAAACCAACTGCAGTTTCCTTTTGAGACTATACAACTTGCACTTGCACCTTATGTCCACGTGACAAGAAGAACAATGGGATGATTTTCTCAAAAGCTTTTAAAATATTGAAAAATGTTTGTGAAATGATTTAGGCGATACTTGGATGAGTCACAGTTATAAATTCAGGTTGTCTTGTTTTTTATTATTTTTACTTTGGAATTTTGGAAATGGGGAGGGAAGAAAAGTGATTTTTTGAACAGACAAAGACCAAATGGTCATGTCATTGTGTGAAGAAGAAGAGGAAATCGTTGAAGACGCAGCTGATGGCACTTGTTCTATTGATTTTTCAGATTGCAAAATTACTCTTTGTAGTACAGATGATGACCAGCGAGCACGCGAGAGCAGATATCTCTAATGCATTTCTCAATAATAATCATGCCTGGAAGGCTTCGCCCTTTTTGGTCTAAAAAATGACTGGAAGACTCCAGAAAAAGTGCTCGAGCCAAGTGTTCTTTTGTAAGTTGGACCATTCGACCTCATTGAATAATATCTAAGCTTTTCTGCCCGGCGCCATATGTTGTGGAATCACGAATACTCCTATTTCAAGTCTCGGATCGGACGAGTCGAAGCTTCCAGAGATTGTTGCTCATCATCAAAACTTGTCCATGAGTAGAACTGTCCTCAATACAAATATTACTACGAACGCTGAGTTGTAACCGCTGCTTGATGGATCCAATGTCAAAATGACATCGTGTGTCAGGAAGAATGCCAATATTTGCTACTTAGACGTCGATTTATGATGCCCCCGCATGCAAATTACCATTCATCTTTATCATCTAATCTTTTGGCATACACAATGGAGACAGGATCGAAGTGAATGTAGAATGAAGCTTGTGTTCAGCTCATTAGTGTAATTCTGCCCATCTGCTGCTCAATTTTCGTGGGAGCGCGTCTCCAAAGAACGGCAACGTAACCAAATTCGCCACTGCATTGGTTGCAAAAGAAGAGCGAAAAAGAGATACAAATGAAAGATGAGATGGGACGGAACGAAACGAAACGAAACGAAGGGTTGAGATCATTTTTATACCACGAGTGGACAGGCAGACAAACGAAGCAAGCATGCCCTTGACTCGGCATCAAAGTTTGGAGAAGCTGGAGCAAAAGTCCGATTAAAGCTCGTATAATTCTCCTGGACAGGTTTTTCGGGCGCACTTTTCTGAAACTACTACTAGAATGGCGTTCCATGAAACAACTTCTCGACTGACCAAGTGTTATCTCGTGGCCCATGGCGCAATGTTCTCTGCTTTGCCTCATTCTCCTTTCTGATGGAATCCAAAGTTATATAATGTGGAATGGAGAATGGACCACTTTTACGAGTTGGACGCACTTCTCCAGTTGGCAAACAGGAGTCAGCCGGCCAATAGGTCGTTTTCTTGCAAGGTGCAATTGGACTTTTTTTCTCATTCACTTGCATCTTTGGAGCCGCGGTAGGGATCATTGAGCAGGGCATTTGAATGCCCACTCTACACACTCTGCATCAACTCTTAACTACCTGACGATACATCTGATAAAAGGCAAGGGCTCGTTTTGGTACAAAAAACCACAGGAGTCAAGACAGACAGAATAACTAGCAGATTGTCTTACGGAAAAGGCAAAATCTGACTGCTGACAATGCGAACGTCACATGGACAAGTCAACTTTGAGATTTTTTTGAGCTCGCGCCGTGTGCAGATGCAGTGGACAACTTTTTCATCATCTCTTTCTCGAACAGCTTGTCCCTCTCTCTCGTGCTTCAAAAAATTCCAACGTCTACTACCGCGAGGATCTCGAGTGAAGTTCCTAGTCCTTCACTAATAATTCAAGCTAAGGAATCTTAATCCTGTAGGAAGACAAAAAAGGCAATATTAGGACAAAAGAGGTATGTCAAAATGCCTCTGGAAGTCTCTTCATCTGATTTCTTGTCGTCCTTTTTTCCGGAGAAAGCACGTCGGGTCGTTGGTCCCCAGTAATATTGAAACATTTGGCTGGAAGAGAAGAAGCCAGCTCGTAGCAGCTGGGCCCTGTGAGCAAATTGATGTGATTCCGACGTGACTCCTTGTTTCATACTTGAATTCAATCTCTCTTTTTGATATTCATGTATATCCATTGTGCCAGGACGATCCTCATCGTCATGAGCCAAAAGAGACTTTGTGTCTGTGTCTCTCACAGTCCGCTGAAGGAACAGAGTCCAATCCTCTTGGAATCTATCATTGAGCTCAGTCAGTCATCCATCCCATTTCATTTTCTTCCGGAGTGCACACTGCCAAACGCAATTTGCTCAGCTTCAGATGAAATGACTTATTCATATTTCCAAATGTCGGTACTCTTAACTTCAACTCCTCAGTCTTCAGTATTCAACTACCTTCGCTTCGAATCGGTCCAAGCAAAAGTACGTTCAATTCTTACAATGACGGCGCCACACTTACACTTACAACACTATTCTTATCGTTACTCTCAAGTGTAGCCAATATTCTGCATTGTATTAAACACTGCATCTCCGCAATATAAACTGTCCCGGCCATATGGCTTCACAAATGCTTACTTCTCTCAAAATCCATTTAGAATTCCCCATTATGTTTCATATCTCATCTTTCCATACGCAAGCTATACAATTTCCAATCCCATTCAGTCAAATTCCTTTTAAATACCAAATATACTAATACAATTTTAGTTTTATGCTTAAACTCGAAATTTTAGAATGTATGTAACCTATACCTATACCTAATATAATGCACTCAAAAAATCACACCATAACCATAATCTATGACGTCGCGTGCAATCGAAACAATAAATCTCAGAAAAACTAGCCGACAGGATATGCACTAATCACACCCGTAATTTTTACTTTCCTTCCCCTAACGTACCCTTTGCCTTCGAATCGCAACCCCTATTTGCTGTTTCACTGTCATTCACGATTTTGAGACGATAGTCACACAAAAATGCTCCATTTACCGGAAGCAGAAAGAATTTTTTCCCTGAACTTCCGCTTCTACCAAAGTCAAGCAAATAAACCCTTTCGGAAATGTAAGCTTGGTACCAACGCCCCGTATATAAACAGAAAGGAAAGTCACTTCGTCGTTCCTACTCCTCCAGTTGGTTTGTTTTCCTTTAAGATTTTCTCGTTTTCACTCTCATTTTGTTCCTGGCTGCGTCAGACTTCGTCATTTTCCACGTCTTCGCCACAAAACTTTCATTTTCATTCTCAGGAGACATCTGACACCTCCATTCAGTTATTTCTTGAATTTAGAATATGACAAGTCAAAACTACAGAAGAAGCTTCTTTCTGTGTTTGCACCACGCTCCTCTAATTGAATTTGGCTCCTCTAGGTAAGCAAGAGAGGACCTAGACCTGTGACAATTTCGTGACAGACAAGGACAAGTCGAAAATAAAACATGCGAATATTCCTGTCGTTGTTGCAAAACCACATTTTGCTCTGGCATTCTCTACTCTAATATACATAGAACACAAGAATGGTTGAATAAACCTCTGCATTCTTTTCCCTGGTGGGCTGTTTGCAAAAAGTCATGGTATTACAGCAAATGCATGTGTCACTGTGGGATATTTTTTATGGGATTCTCCGTCTCGCCAAGATTTCATTCACTTGGCATAAATATTTCTCCCAGGGCGTACCTTTAGTTCGTACCATGTCTAATTCAATACAGAAATACAGATATTGGTGTTGACAGAAGCGTATTACTGCAAGATAGATACGCGACACGCTTTCTTCTGATAAAATATCATAAAAGACATGGAAGATAGCATAACGTAATGAAAGCACTTATCCTGCTAGCTAAACCAATTCCAGGAAGCGGTTCCAGCACAAAGAGCTATATCACGAGTCATTATGATACTCCAATACTTCGGAGTGAAATCCCGGGTAAAATGAAGAGCGATATTGTCGGAAATGTGATCGGATTTGATGCCACGGCACGAATATGACAGTTGTCAAAGGAAATGTCCAGAACACTTGTGAGAAGTGCCCGCGGATGCGGTTCGTGATTTTGTGATACGGCAAACACATAGTTTCACCCTGGCGCCAACGACGACAGCACATTCGCGTAATAAATCAATTGCTGAAACGGAATATTTTCAACAGATATGAAATTAAAATACAGAACATAAGCATAAGCCTATGATTTTTAACTGTTTGCATTGCATTAACTACGCGTGAGCGTGATACAATGAGATTTAAAAACTTTCTTGATCCGGTTGATCCTATAGTTCTTGTGGGCGAGCTGCAGAAAACCACTGAAAGCTTTGCATCCAGTATTCTATAAAACAGAATTATCAACATTTCACTGCCGGCTAACAAGAAACAAAAAGCTAAGGTTAAAAAGCCGGTATTGCACACCCGCCCGAGTCGACCACACTAGAGAAAAGTATATTTCCTACATTAGACTACAACTAAAGTAGAAAGTTTGAATAATCCAAATACTATCAGACGGATGCACACGTATAGGCGGTAAGGACAGGAGAGAGTACTGAGAAATGGTGACCACGCTGGTATTCATTACGTTTCTCCTGCTAACGAAGCAGAGTGCCAAATCATCAATCCCACAGACTGCACATTTTGCTATTATTAAGTTGAGCAGACAACGCAACGTTGGTTTGCTACACTCCGAGAAAAGCAGGAACAACAACAGAACCTACTTTAACTTTTTAACACAGAAACGAAACAGAAGCGGGCGAAGTAATTCGTCCGCCTAATCTCGTTCAGAGCAGGCACACGGAAAATTCAGACAAGCCAAGAGATGCGAGAAACACAAGCGCATTTCCTCAGTCGAGCTTCCAAGACCGAAATGATTTTGCATAGCGTCTCTCTAGCTTTTGAGAAGACAACGCACAACGAACCTCATTTCCTTTCCCAACCCCAACTTTAAAACAATGAGACATTCAAAACGAATCTCCAACGCATTCTAAAACTCAATTGTTTTGCGAACAACACAAGCGTCATCACATCTAATATTTTACACAGCAACAACATAGCGACAATGCAGTTCCTGCAACGAGTACAAATATACGCATCTCAAAATACGTACCTAATTAAACTCAATGTTGCTCGTAATCATAGTTTAAACGAATGGGAAGTTAACAATCTACAACTCTTAATTGTCTGCTTCGGTGAGCTTAGCACAGCGTTTCTCGGACCCAACGACCCAAGGGTTTTTTAAAAATAAAAGACTACACAAAACCAAGTAAATGCGTGCGATGTGTCCTTGTTTGTGTTATGTGCATAAATAAATAAGTCTATATTTTTGAAAAAGAATGCCATGCAAAATGCACGTTGTGCGAAACGGGATACATAATATATTTCCCGTATTTTGGCATCGGATTCACCGACGAGATAAGAAAAACCAAACGACTTCACAGCCTGCAATTCCCTAAATAGTGAATGAGCCGGGAGAAAAATAGAGGTCATCGGTAAAGGCAAGCGTACACTCTTCTTCGGAAAAGATCCTAAATCGTTGTTACTGCTGCGGCTTTCCATTCCTTCCTGCATTGTTTCTGTTTGCGACTTTGTGAACAACCGACTGCTATTCTACTGTTCTGAAAAGTTTGTTTTGTATTGTCATTGTAGTCAGTCGTACTTCAGCATTTTTTGTGCTCTACCACGAATGTGAAAATGCGAAATCCATAAATTGTAATATATAAAGAAGTATAATAGTGGTTACGAATTTAAAACTTTCTCGTCATGACATACAATGCAAAATTGTGCATCAAAATGTTCGGATGTTGAAACTCGCAACATTCGGGTTAATTGTACTGCTGCTACGGGTCATCTAAAAATAACCGAACGCACCCACAAATCAAACCCAAGGTAAAGCAACTGTATAGTAAATACATTGATAGTAACAGCAGCAAATACTGAAAAGAAGTTACTTGCAGGATCACACTTTTGACTTGTCCTTGGTATGAAAAAACTGGCAACGACAACTAAACTCTCATCTATTAATAAATCCAGAGAGAAAAAAGAATAGAAATGAGAGAGACTGCTTTTTATCCTGTCTGTGGAACAAGAGGCAACACAACCACCGCAGGATGAAACACAGCTTTCAGTTTACATTGCTGACAAGTGACAACGGTTGTCAGTGGGACAACTACCTGCCGCATCCCTGAGGTGAACCGTACTTCCTCCTTCTGTCAAGTTTAATCGAATCGTTTGAGTTTTGTTCACAAGAACTTAACAAGCCACCTTAGAAGACGCGACTTTTTACAATCACAATGAGAAGAAAAGGCAGCAGATAAAAAAGCTAACAACTCTGCTATATACGACGTCTCTTTTAACGGATTTCCAACAAAGTTGACTTGTTGAAGGCGCATTCACCGCAAGTTTGAAATCGCAATGAAATCATTATTTAGAAAATTGAGAGAAAAAAGTCCAAAAGACCAAGTTTATTTTATTCTGAGAATATTTTAGTACATGGCAAGAGCAAAGGGAAAAAAAGCAAGTAAAATGGAAATGGACGTCTTTTTGGAGTCTTGAACTCTTCCTGAATAGAAAGACAGAATGAAGACATCTCCAAAGCATGAGAAGAAGAACTCAAGGATTCTGTGCTTTTCTTTCTTCGTCTGTATAGAACATGCTTCTGTTCCTTTTTGCCTGTTTTTGACTGAGGGACATTGAAGTGACTCAAGAGTTTGTCTACAACATTCGCAAAAACCGTAAAGCTCGTCGCTTCCAGTCTTTTGCCAAAAGTTACCGTCTTTAAACGGACGACGAGCAAATTGAAGTAAAATGCAAGGGATAGTGAAACTATTCGAAAATCTGAAAATCTTCTACTGTATTTTCATCCATTCGCTAACTTTAAGTTACAAAACAAAACCACTATGTCCTGTCCTATGTGTTTGCTATGCTTCATGTTGATCTGCATGCAAATGTTTCGAGACTTAACTTACTTACACAGAGTACATTTGCATTGGTGTCTGCGCTGTGTGCCCTGATGCTGCCTTGTCACTGCCATAGGCCATACCACCATAGCAAATGTGATCTGCTTTCCGATGAAACTACTTGAGAGGACCATGAGAACACTTGTCTAATGGGAATTTAACAAATTACATTGGTACGACTAACTAAGTTTATGGAAAAAGTTTGCATTTATCATAAAATCATTTTTATGAGCTCACCCACATATGCATGAGATATTGATATGATACACCATACACCATACCCATTACATTCTTTTTCTAATCTAATTTACGAATCTAGAGAAAGACATTGATTTTCCTTTTAATACTTGGACATCTAAGTACAACTGGAATCGTGAAAATTATATGTGAAACATGAATGATGTTCAGCATGCATAACAAAACTGCAATGTCAAAAAAATCTAGCAAGCAATATTTAAACACAAAAATAACGTACTAAGGATATCATTGAAGAAATGAAGCGTTGCGAGTTTGAAAAACCTTGAAGTAACAAACCCTTTAGAGAATGCGTGGGAACTCCGTCCAAACAGTGCAAAGCTAAAGGACGTCTACGGGAAGCCAATAGACTTTTAATAATCCCTTACATACGCATTACGCAGCCCACTTTACATTTTTCCGTTTGCAGTGTTATAAGTCAAAGTCTTCCCGAGAAGGTGCAACCCTGTGCGGCCTGTGCCCTTTTCACAACGAAGCTTTTTCGCCGTTAGATTTTCGTAAGAAACATGCATAAACGTCCACAACACAGCAGCAGTCAGAAAGAGACCACAAACGTTACATTACTAACATTCATGCACTTAACTTCCTCCGCTTAAAAAATCATTAGCACCGACGACGACGACCGACAAGCCGGTTGTTTGTGATTCTCTTCTGATTTTCATTGCATTGCACAGTATTAAGCCTTATTGTTAATAAATCCAACCAGCAGAAAGAATATTGCGTAGGAGATGTGTGCCTCCAATACAAAAGGGTTACTGTTGTGCGTCCGTGTCCACTGTTCAAATATATGAACGCCAAGTCTCCCTGTTTTACCACAAAGGTATGGTAATCCAATGGCATGAACATAAACCATCCGGGGCTTCCTTTCCGTTCTTTTTTGTAGTCACCATTGTCCTGCATTGTGAGAAGGGAATGCCACTGCAGTTACCAACAAAATAAAAATGATGACTGACATTGTAGCCAGGCGGATGTGCAATATTCTGCCTCTAATCAAACAGAATGTAAAGCAAAGCATTCAACAGCAGGATAAAATACAGTCCAAAATGAACGCAGGGCAACCATGTTAATATACACGGTCAAGTTCATGACCATGGTTGATCAACAATTGCTGGAAGAGACATTCGGAATCATAGTTATCCTACGACCAGGAATCGTCGGGTGAAACGTAAGAAACACTAAAGAATCATGAGTCGATGGCGAAAGATGCGCACCTCCTTTACATAATCATGTTATGAGCACACAAGCGTCTATTCAAATGTGTACCAATAGTTCCTCGTGTGTAGTAATTTAGAAACACGAATACTTGAAACATGCAGCGATGCTGCTCAATAGTGCCGCAAAGTCATTTAAATCACATTTGCATTGTTTATTATTTATTGCATCTTGACATTGATTAAAGAGGAGTTGCTGTCTCGCCTGCCACTATTGATTCATTGGCCAGGTGAAATCGCCACCGTGTGCAAAGCACTAAATCTCATTTGAAACAATTTTACTAAACGAAAAGGTAGACAACTTACAGTAAAAAAACCGCTTTCAACTAGTTACAGAAAACCTGAGCAAACGCCAGGTGAAAAATTCAACGGCCTTACGCTGGTCAAGTCACGAAAGCTTGCTCAACACTCCAGCTAATTGTGCTCATACAAATTATGCAAAAGCCACACATCTTTCTTGATTTTTGGGACATACAAGAGTTTTATGCAAAATTACCAAAAAGGGATTATAGGTTTTTCATTAAGTGGAACCATTCCAGTAAAACTGAGAATAAAATTATCACACAAAATATTGGATTACGCAACGTAATACACCCAAACACATGTCGTGCCCATGGTTAAGTTCACCTGCTCTCACCTGCAAAACTTTTTGCAGAATACAATCTAAAAAATGCGAGGATTGGAAAGATTAGCACTGTCAAAATCTTGAACACATTTACTACACGCAAAGAAGAAATTATCATCTTTAGCCTACCGAGACCCAATCAAATGTGTCCATTACCAAAAACAAGAACAATAAAAAATACGTTTGCTCTATACACGTGATTATTTATCACCTCCAGTAGAAACGTAAGCAGACTCGTTGCTTTTGCACATTAAGTCTTTATATTATTTAATATACAACTGGAGAAACTTAACCTGCTTTGTGTATAGGACAGAACATATAATATAGGCTAGGAAAATTCTGAAAGGAGACAGGAATGGGAAGGTCATACCCGACCAGGATCCTCAAGATGCTAGACGTCTTTGCCTTTCCATTGCTTTTGTAGTGTAGCAAAACAGAATCTGCTTTGCGCTGCTCGCCAGCTGACACTTCTTTATGCAGCGGCAAGGCAAGATTCACTCGCCTCAACATTGTGAACCACATCTTTAAGTAGCAACAGAATCCAAAAGCTGCTTCATCATTAAACACAAACCTACTGGGTTGAAAAACATCTCAAAGACGACGAGAAGAATGATGAAGAAGGATTCAATTCAATCCTGTCTCACAAACCAACAGCACCTGCTCTTCCGTCTCCTATACCTTTAACCCTTCAAAACCATTAAGTATCTTCCTCTCACTCTCACTTTTAACACAACTTACTATAGTATCGCGGTTTCTCATGGTCTCAGGTCCCTTGACACATATCACCTGGATGTGACATTTTATTTTAATTTTACCATCTTTATCGTTTGTAAGACAAAATAAAACTAGGCAAAGCTGGGACAGCTTTCCCTTTGGATTCAAAACTATTTGGACTCATGTTTACGAATGCCAGACCTCCATAATTTGTTGAAAAAGCATTTCCCATAAAAGGACCTTTCCAGTAGAATTGCTTTGAATGTTCGGTTCGAATTCACGGAATGCATGCAATTTGGTGCATGGTGGCCGGTATAATTATAATGAATTGATTTCAACTACTTCTTCTCGACTGCTGCTGTTTTGCTTTCCTGTGTGTGTCCTGATTATCTTCAAGAAACGGCGTCTGCCTTCCCAGTTCACCAAACTGGATTCAATTGGAGTTTTCCCAATTTCTTTCATGGAAGATAAAACGACGAACGCAGCACACAATTTCAAGTCCAAAGACATGCATTAGGCAGTACAAACGGTTCGTACAGCGTGTGTGGCACGTTTCATTTGCAAGATTTCAGAGTAAATATAATGGACTAATGCATTCAACGCAAGCAATTCTAGGATAATGACAGGACCACTCTCAAGTCAACAGAACCTGCGTTCCTTCGGAAGACCTCAACTCACAGATTCCAGCAAATCGACTTTTCTCTACCAGGAAGCCTGTATTTTATGGCTGGCCTTATTCTACACTCCGTTAGAGTTATGAGTGAAGACCACGCGCGTCAATAAGCGCTATTTATGCAAAAAATATTTACAAAAACAATTTGCTACTCTAAATTACAATTCTAGTAAGCGACACCGCTTGCTTTGGTAAAAAATTTATATACCATATTTTTTGCAAAATTAGAAACAGCTTACTCCAACTTGGAAGCGTTTCCGGAATTTTGAACGTGTTGGAATAAGCTTGATGATTACAACAGAAAAAAACAGTAGAAAAATACAGATATTTGAACAATTTTCACATTTGGACACCTAAGGTTGCAATTTTTTGCTTAGGGGAACGTCCGTAAAGTGCACGTCTAAGTCACAGTAAAAATCAAAGCTTGCTTCCGCAGAACAGAAGACTAGCCATAAACCAAGACGAAACGTTTGTGTTGGGTTTAGTGAGCACCGGAATTATGATCATTGTCATTTCTACTGTCAGTTAGCCCATTCATCTTGCCTTCTCCGCAAGCTCCTTAGAGCGGAGGACACATTATACTCACCTGTAATCTTAACTTCTCTGAACTGACGCACAGAGATACGGCAGAGTGCTGATGATGTTCTGGGCGTTCCTGAGTAAATATACACTGTTTGAAATCAAAAGATATGCTCTTGAACAGAACCTCTGTGCAGGAGGCCGACCAAATTACATTTACGAAGAAAACGTAGAAGATTCCTTTCTTTTTGTAGTCCGTGGCCTTTTCGGTTCGAATCGCACAAAATAATAACTGCAATGATGTTGTATGAATACTAGATTGTACTCAGGAATTATTTGCTGAATTCAGGTAGCACCTTGCAGGAAACAACTAAGTTAATGTCATTTTAGCAGACATCTAAATTATTCAATATTGGAATATTTAGTTTTTAATGAAATTCCAATGAAAGACGAAAATAGCTTGGAAAAGCAGAAGAATTAAAGTAAAGATGTCACAGATTTCTGAACTCGTCGTTCTACCGGTAAAACAATAGGAGAATGACAACGGACGTTGGACAAAGGTTCGAATTTCAAGTAGAGACTTTGCGTCAGAATGCCAATTCACTTCAGCTTTTCCCCTGCTAATGACTGAAGTGAGAGATGACAAGAAATGCGAAGACGACACGACGTTTCGCTGCTCTTCCCTCTTACATTCTCCAGCAGCAGAGCACAATATCGGACATCCTTGCACGTCGTACAACAGGAACAATTGAAAGAGACAATGGATTCTGAAGGAATCAGTGAAGTCTTCTTCGTTTGTCGTAAAGTCTGTCGACTCCACGTAGAATTGAGCTACAGCGTTCGTGGTTACAACTGCAATGGAGCGCAAAAGGAACCCTGCGTACTCAACTAGATTTTCTTCATCACTAACAAATGGGGGAAGCAAAAGAAACGCGGCAGTGAAAACGACGAACGAAGCTCAAGACTCGCGATTGAAGACATTCCATTTTTAGTGCACATTTTTGTACAGGATTGTGGCGGCCGCGTGGATAGAAAAGAGGACCCTGCTTTGCACACAAATGACTCTGGTTAAATCGTTTTGGCAGTACAGTGAAATGCTGAAATGAATTGGGTGCAGAAAAAACCGATTTGCATAGTCTCGATGTTTGGGAAACTCTTGGGGAAAGTTTAACATCCCGCAAAGTCGAATTACATAGCTTGACATGTTTCCTCGCAAAAACAACTCCTATACGAAAACACGCGTCTTGTCAAAGAAAGCGCAAATCGCAGAGATGCGATACGACGGCTAACCTAAACCTTTCCTCCCTCTTGTTTTTGCGTACTGGTCATAATTTTCAGCTCTGTTTAGGTTCAAACGTCAAACTTCATTCATAAGTTTCAATAGCATTGGAGGCAAACCACCCGTATATTTACGTTTTCTTCCAGTTTCTGAATGTTGCTTGGTATGTATGTACATATCGTTAGTTAAACTTTGGCATGTGCGTGCGATATTCGATGATGTCTCATCTCTCATGTGTTGGCAAAACTCACAATTTATAAACCAAAACTGAGCTCGACTCGACTTCTCAGGAGGCACCTCTCAAAATGGAACTCCAACGCTAAATACTTCCAAACGCAAGCGAACAAAAACCATACCGAAATTGAATGGAATGAGACTTCAAAGGGGTGGAACAAAGGGAAACGCAGTGCTCCACACAACCACTTTATATACATTTTGTCCGGAAGCATTATGAAAGGCTACCCGCTACTGTAAACTCACTCGAGTCGAGTCGAGTTCATCGAGAAACTGCTCGTGAGTCCTGAAGAATGACTTAAAGAGGAACCGCCAACGACAAGAATAAATAAAGTAAAGTCGCATGTGTTTGTCAGTGTTTGTGCCTCTACTCAAACTCAAACTAGTGGGATGGACGACCTCCTGGACAAAAAAGGAACAATTCCATATATTACAATATCCAGGCTACTACGATGTTTCATTCCTTTGAAATCGTTATGTAATGGGTGCTGCATGTCATCCAAAAAGAGGGAGTGATGGGCCGTCATCATTCCTCAGTCGCAGCTTGAGTACAGAAAAAAACCTCTGAATTATGATTGTCGGGGCGGGTGGTCACTAGGCTTCTTGGTAACTCAAGAGTTCTCCAGGAGGACAACGTAAAGTAGCTCTTATTGATTTATCGCCGCAGATTCCCCAATGTCCACCGTCGTCCTTTCCTTTCGCAAAGTCAATAATACTCTTGTCACTATACCAAATGAAACTGACCGACGACCACGTCGACATTCAGGACGACGCGACGCAACGACGATAACTTGACGGTTGATGACCACCTACGAAAAGCTAGACATTTTGTTGGGCACGTCAAAAAAACAACAAAACCTTTTGTCATTCCGATTGTGACAAGGTTGCTCGTGTTCGGGGAAACGCAGACGAAAAAGGACGCATCCTCGTCGCCAAATTAATTATGCATTGTATTTGTCAAGAGTTAAATGACTCAAAGGAATTGTACAGTTGTCTTTCCATTTGAACGTGTACTTGTATTGCTCGAAATGTGCTCAAAATGTACTCAAGTGTCTTTGAGCAAACAGCTGAGTGTAATATGCATGACTGAATTCCTGTGAGGTTGTTGACAAGTCGGTTTTGTCAACAGGAGACTCCTAGCCACTTTGTCAACAAACAAGATATCAAACCAAAGACGTTGTTTCCGGCACCGACGACGAAAGACTCTTTTATTATCTTCTCATTCCGAGTCCTCTCATCAAACCCGACAAGAGAATCCAATGAAAATGAACATCTTACGGATCAAATGTTCAAGACGAACCGAAACTGAAACCAAACCAAACTTGGTTTTCGCTTTATATCAAGTTATGCTGTAATTTCTATGCTTTCATGCATATTTGCTCGCGGCTTTCGTGAAGAGTGTGTCATCGTATTCTTCTTATCGTTTTCATTTTGTGACAAATGCTTGAACGACAATGCTAATCTTTTCCACTTTGTCTTTCTCCAAAATGCCAAGCCAAAAGTTAATAATAAAAAGCTCTGAGAATTTCTGCTTACCTGGAAAAGTTCCATATAAACTCAACAAAAGTACCAACAGAAGAAGGCGAGGAGAATAGTAAACAACTGTCCACGCTGACATTTTTCCACCGTTGTACATGTTGACAATTTTTTCTGTCAAGCAAATGTCAACGATTCACTTTGATCATGCTTACTTTAGGCTTTTGATTGCTTTTCACCCACATCCAAAATTTTTATACCGAATAAATCACGCCAATCGTCAGTACAATTTGTCACCCAAATGAATGTTACGTGGTTGGAGTTCCACGTCACACGTCTATTTTTTAAAATCGTATTCTTAGTTAAACTTTAATCAAGTTCAGCTCAGTAAGTGATACAGATACAGTTCCATTTGTTCCATATCCACTAAAAAAACAGAAAGTCCAGTCTAGTCCTAGTCTCCAGAGAGGTTCATTTTCTTATATTTCCTATGAATTTCTTTTTGCACAATTCAATTATTTTTGTAATGTTTAACACAATTCACATTCTCTTTTTCTCTTCACTCATGGAACAATACGTACTTTTTAAAATTCTAATAGCTGTGGCGGAAAAGCCTGAAAAAATTAAAAAACCTTATTTTGAAATTTTGACACAATACTTAACCGGAAACCGGGTAAAACAGGAGTCGCGAGTTTTTCCGAAATGGGGTAACTTGTAAAATGGAAGTGAGACTTGGAGAGACGAAGCCGTGATGTTGCCTGTTCCTCGCCCACACGTGCACTGAACTGGCTTCAAGGCTTGAACCAACTTGAGCCTCTTTCTCCCAGCACCACTGAGCCAAACAAACGGGTGCAAAGCCTTGCCTTGATGTAAACGAGCAGAAGCAGAAATGACGCTTCTTCATTCATTCTCCTTGAATTATACACACACTTTCCGAATTTTGAAATAACAAATGCACGGACAAGATTTTGAAATTATGGTGAACAATGACTCGGTGACTGTTTGAACTGCTACCTGCTGCTCAAAACACATTACATAAAGTGGCCACCGGTCATCAGTCATCAGTGAAATTGGCACATTAGCAAGTCCAGTTTGGAATTATGCATAATCTGTGCCCTAGAATTAAAACATAATCTAAGATAAAGTGGCGAATACTCTAGATTCAGATGGAAAATTGAAGCTTTTGGGAAGACCCTTTTCCGAAAATTAATGCCACTTTGGTTTTTGAGAGTAAGCAATGCGCAATACGTGTCCTGTTGGTTTTCAGTCTGCCAAAAGTTCGTTTGGTACGTACTACGTATAGTATACATTTAGTATATTTGGTTCTCTTGAGTTTCAAATTACACAGTACGAATGCGAATGCGAAAAAGACGAACGTTGATAGCTCTTTAATTAACCGCTAAAGAGCTGCGTGTCAAGTTGCACATTGCACTTGAGATTTTTTTCTGGGGGTCCCATTAAACATTTAGATTGTGACCATCACGACAAGTTACGACGAGGAAAGGGTCACTTGACCACGTAATGTCAGTTGCAGTCAGTCAAAGAAGCTCGTTCTGATTGTCCACTCAACCTCAGCGAGTGACATGTTCAACAGACTCATTTACCCTTTGTGTCAAGAGGGTTCATTTTGCTACCTGTTATCCAATGAATGAATAGGCCTCAGGAATGTGATCGTTGTTGTTCAAACCCTTTGCTTTTGCAGTCCAGTTGAGTGCTACTACAAGCACAAAAGCACAAAATCAAATTGGTTTCGTGACTTGGAACAGTTTTGTTTATAAAAGTCTCTCCTCAGAGTTCTATTTTTGCAACTTACTAACTCGCGATCTATTATATTGCAAATTGGCCGCGTTGAAAAGTCATTTGCTTTGATTTTAAAATGCAAAATGCAATTAAACGATTAATCAAAGCGCAAGTCGCAATATTAACTCAAAGCCACGAAAATCCGCACATTTAAACGCAAACCTCAAATCGAAAAGCAAGTTTTGCAAGTTACACCACCGCACCGGAAATATCAAATTTTGAAGAAAGTACAGAAATGTTTCAAAAACAGTACAGTACAAACGGTCTGGTTTCACATTTCAAAACAAAAGGGCAAAAAACTGAACTTGGAAACGGTGAAGCATTAAAATTTCCATGTTGACATTGAAGAAGGACGAAGACAAGCCCCAAGATTTGTCATCTCAAGTAAAGTTAGAGTAGAAACGGTCCGAGAGTTGACTTTTACAGAAGGGAATTACTACTTTTTCCTCGTCCAAGCAATTTACTTGATACTACAACTTAAACTATCAAATAGCGGGAGTTATTCCGCCTTCCACATTTGGTTTTCAGTGCACGCCAGCCCAATAAGAAAAAAAGTCTTTTTTCAACCAAGAATCGTAGTTTCGTAGTGCCATTTTACCACACCGAATTTTAGGTTTGTCATATAGAATACAGCAATCCAACCAGACTGTTGTGTTGCGTTGATTCTTTCCTTGTACTTTTTTCTCTTTCTGTCCGATTTTTCATGCACTTCGCCTTCGTCATTGCCTTTTTCTCTCTCGACATTCTCTCTCACTTTGGCCACAAAACTCAACTCACACAGTTCCCTTGTACTGAGTACGTACAAAAAAGATTTGAAACCTTTGCTTTCATTTTAAAGTGTGCTGTGCGCTTTAGTTGGTGTAAAAACAGTGCTTTTGATGGTTGCACTAATGATGATTTCATTTCATGATTTCATATAAAAGGTGAGACCGGCGAGTTCCGTTGCGTGTGTGTGGTTGAGATTTTGAACGTGAACGAAAGGAAATATTTCGGGTTCGACGGCGGCCGTGGCTACCGCTATTGCAAAATGCTTATAGACTCAAAAATGTGGTCGCATGAAAATGCGACACGTGATCGTCTCGAAACCACAATTCCGACTGGTTTGTCGTAGGTTACATTTTGTAACAATTTCTCCATAAAAATTTGAGATGACATCACTCTATGACAGTACAGTCTCACCGATTGTTGATGATTTACATAAAATGATGAAACAGGTAAACAAGTTCCATTCCCATTGTTATTGCAGAGAAAATGGACTTTATGGTGTCACTTCCGTATTTTGCTTTTATAAATGAGAGAAAAGTACAAACTTCCTCTGTTCCTCTGTCATGTTTGCATTTTGCAGAACAGTGAATGACACTCTGTTTGTTATCTTAAGATTTTGGGAAAGAACGGTGCAAAAGTCAGGAACTGTCGGAGCGTTTTTTTGGAAGAAAATAATAAAGACTCCTTTTCTACCTTTTACGTACGTTTACAAGATAACACGACATGCGTGTTCATTCTCAAAAAAGAGAGTAAATTGAAGTATATAGTAAGTAAAACACACACACAACCCGTAGCGCAGGAGTTCATTCAGCTCCGTTTCTTCTTCTTGTTCCCTCAGTTTCTTCTTCATTGTGAGAGAATAAAAGAAATAAAAAGACTGAAGAAAGTGAATAAAGTTACATTATTCAAGTCATGTCTTCCGAGTTGAAGTCGTTTCAGTTGCATCAAGTCGAATAAAGTCCTGTGTGCGAAACTTGCTCACAATTTTCTCCCTTTTTATTGGTCCCATTCGTGAACTTGATTTTTGGTTGGTCGGAATGCTCAATGAGAATTCCTCTTTTTGGAACGTTAAATGACGTAATTACTCCTCAAAACTGTTTTTCCTTGGTGGTCACACAATTACATAATCCCAGTCCAATTTGGATGAAACTTTTATTCGAATAAAGTTAAATCTCACAAGCTAATTCAAATTGGTCAATTTTAGAAGTAATAAATGAAAATACATTTGCAAATGAGCCTCAAATTAGTCCCGAAGTAACGTTCAACGTTTTCTGCAAGGGTTCTAGGTAAAAAACGGCCGTAGCCTGAACATCTAAATTGTCCAAATTGTCAGAATTGTCATTGTCAAATGGTAGAAAGACACGTTAATCCGTTCCAAAGCTTCTTATCCCTGTGACACACAGCCGATGTTGTTTTTTTGAGATATGAAAAAATGATTAATGTCCCACTCTGGCCCAATTTTCAAACTTAATTGTCTTAATGGGCAGGTCAGCTTGACGTGGGATGACAGACGACACCGCCAATTACTCCGCAATGGCGAAATGGACAGTGTGACTTCAGTTCAGTGCATATGAGTTCATATATAAAAAGCCTTTATCTTCATCTTTTTGAAAGAAAACGACAACTTTCTCTCTTTTCTATACTATGATTCTATGATTTGTACCAAAAGGATTCTTATCATCTTAAGCTTCTGCGTGCTGCCACGTAATTATCTGCTATAGTCCACATTGGATTGCCGTATTTAACTAACCTCCTTTTTTTCTTTGCGGCTAGGCTTTTGAGGGAAGATGACGAGGAAAGAAGATGAACATCTTACATTGCGACATCACCAGTCACCAGTCACACACAGCACACAATCCTCAGAAGATTAACCTACAATCAGTCAAAAGAGATGATGGACCAAGTGATTGTGATTAGATGTGTACCGAA
This sequence comes from Harlomillsia oculata, assembly GCA_019776145.1. NCBI lineage: Eukaryota > Metazoa > Arthropoda > Collembola > Entomobryomorpha > Oncopoduridae > Harlomillsia > Harlomillsia oculata. Next base: position 22,477 of record JABASF010000802.1, read on the forward strand.
GGGGCTACCTCAATATCTCTTCTAATTCTCATATCTCATGTGTGCTCGTACTTTTACGTACGAAATGACAACAAACAGCGGCGACGACTTCGTTACATTCTCAAGACATTGAAAGTCTCCAAAACTACTTTAATTTTACCTTTTGAACCTAGATTCAATACAGTCGTATAGCTGATGCTACTTGCTATCAACTGGTACTGTCATGTCCCCTTTTCCATCCCTGGAGGCGAAGCAACTAAAAATGGTTTATATCGCTTCAAGTTTTTCCGTGATTAAATTAATTTTCGATTGTGTACGCAGTTTATGGCTCAACCGACAGTCTCGTTCCGCAACCTCAGTCATAACAACAAAAACAGCAGCATCGTCTCATACATAAAAAGAAGTAACCCTTAAAAGGCACCTTCTTCTCATACAAGTTAGTGTACGAAATAGTGTGGGAAAGTGTTTCAAGAAAACTGGACAAGGTTCCAGTTCGTTGGCAGGAACTTCCTGTGGGAAGCAGGTGCCGAAGGGTCCAGCCGTGTAATTTAAAAGACAAAACCTTAGCGTACAGAGCAACCCTTGAAGGTATTGTAACTTGAGAATTGAGAATCAGAATGATAAAGATAACGCATCTTCATTGCATTTTGAGTCCTTGTTAAAGCTGTATAATACCTTCTACAAGTACCACAAAAGTTCAGAAGCTCATCGTTTCGTTTTCTTGTGAAGGCAGACCCTTTATTGGACGAAATGACTCCCTTAGCCCGCAGCACTACAGTACCTTCTTCATTGACTTCGGAGCGTCGATCGTTTGCTGGCATGTCAGCTGGTCAATGCCGATTGGATCCTACCGGAAACACAGTCGAGTCATCAAAATCCACATATGGAAAAGCATAAGGGATGAACTCATTCATGGCATTGCATTGTTGTATACACTCTCAAGTCTCAACTAGCACTTAAAAAATAGTTTTCGTGACAAAGATGACTCGCTTCCTTCTCCGACATTAGTTCACATTATCCAACAATTCAAACCCTCCTCATAGGGTAACTACAAATGTGTTGCATGCAACACTGAATTTTCCTGACACCAAAAAAATGTTAGTCGAAATTCCAATTTTAGAATTACAAAAAAAATTCCCCAAAGTTAACAAAACATACATAATTGAAAATTGAGTTTTCCATTAAAAAGCATTTATTTGTTTTCCTGATGCGAACCTGCACGACTGAAACACACCAAGTCAAAAACATGACAAGACACACGTGACGTGGCATTAAAAAAGTCGTTTTTTGCACAAGTCATCTTTGCATTGTCTTTCATTCATTTCCACTGTACTGACCCACAGTGCTTTTTGGTTAACTGTTTTACATATTCGTCCATTATGCAAAATGAGGTCAATTTTTATAGTGTATGTCAACTTGACTTGTCGACCATGAAACGGTTTAAAAATGTTAGAAATTCTAAAAATTAACCATTTGGAAAGTGTGTGTGCGCGTTTTAAGGCTCTAAAAACTAAGTCTAAGTCTAAATTCTAAATTGACCCAACAAAGTTTGGGTCACATTTCGTCGTGGTTCTTGTGATCGAAGATTCTCGCACGGATATCCGGACCTAACGGCGACACAAAAAGAAACTGTACAATAGGCGTGTATTACGTTATTCTATACAAGGGTGCAATGTGTTCCATGCTCTGCCGTGTTATTATGACACTTGGCGAAAGTGGACGAAGGAGACAAATTAAAAAAAAGCCGCAGTCGTCACCAATTCTTTCCCATAAGAACGTGGTTTGGATGTATGAGACAGAAGCTAATTCCAAATAATAAGCTCATATTGAAATGACGACGGCAACGACGATGGCTTACGAACGACGACGTAGGGAAATGGCAAACAGCAACCACGTCAATTTGCAATCCAGTTTTCTCAACAAAATGTCCCATTGTTCCTTCGTGGAAACACTTTTTTTCAACCCCTTAACTCAAGAAATATAAAACGTCGTATTAAAGCTTATTACATTTATGCGTATGTGAATAGGAAAGCAAAGCTCTCCCTTTTAAAAATTCCCAAGAGTCTCTCTTTGAGACTGAGCGGAGGAATGTCCATCGTCAATCGTCGTAGCTCGTAAGCTTCCATAACAGTTTCTGTGGGACTTTTTGGCCTGACGGTCCTCAAATAAAAGTGATTTGTTGTTCACACCGTCCATCAAAAAGGATCCGTTAGAAGTGTCCATGCCTGATTACCGCAACGCATATGTCATGCTGATAATGATTCTACGATTTGCATCTCAACGTAACGTGTAATGGAAATGTTATGCGAAAACGTGCAAAAACTGTCGTTGTCCTCGTCGTTGCATTCGCATAATATCGTTTGACTATAAAAGTGTCGTAATGCCTAAATGGACAGGAAATTGTGTCTTGAACTGTTCAGGATCAAAAAAAGCTATCTTTGGATACTTTGGAGCGGTCAGCTTTGCTCTGAACTGAAATCTCCTTTTTTCTTTCCTGCTTAACTGTCGTTTTTCGTCGTGTTGTGTGTATTTTGTAAACAAGTCATTTGCATGGTCATTCCAAACTGCTGCCGCATGCTGCTGCTGAGTCCACAAGTTGAAAAGATTGAAAAGCCCGTTTTGACTAACAATATAACAAGAGAGGAAAAATGCCATTGAGAAGTGAGGAACCCTGCAATTTCTGGCCGTTTTTTGCGTTATGCGTCAGTTTTTTTACATGTGACAATTCCAAATTGAACGATTACGATTTTTTCTTCATTGTAGTGGTAGTACTTTTCTGAATTGGTCAGTACGTTGTTACCAACGGAATTGACTACAAAACGGAGTGTAGAGAGAGATTACGATTTCTACTGTGTATAAAAGTGCTGCAAAAAAAGGTATACAAATAGTCTTATACATTCCAATTTTGACCTGAAGACTCGTTCGGATTTGGCTTATCACCTTAAATTACATAGGCGGGTGCAATTACCGTCATCTGCACTGCTGGAAGGAATGTCGAATTTCTGACATGCGAGTTTCAAAAAACCTTCCTGCCGTATGAAGGGAATTGCGCTTTTTGTGTTGCTGCCTTTCCCTGCTGCTCGGAGCTTACGTTGTTGGATTGATAAACAGGAGCCCATTATAATAACATGGATCATAAGAGAACGTAACAATGTTAGATAATGTGTTGTAAGGAGTCCATTAGGAGGAATCTGACAAGCTCAATCCTCAATCAGCCCAATGGCGTTTTTTGAGTCCAAAAATGGGAGTAGAGTAGAGTATATTATTTACCCTTTGTGCACTGTGTCACAAGTAGAATGAACTGACTCAGAAAGAGCAGTCACAAAGCACCCAAGTGAAACGTGTGATGGTGCTCTGTGGTGTTGTTGGATTCTCTTCGGCTCCTACTTCTTGAGCGAGTCGTCGTCACATCACAACTCTCAAAAATGCAAATTCACAATGGTTCCCCGTTCCTTTCCTTCCAAAGGAGGTTTTTAATCCGATGAAAGAATGGCTGGGAGCGACGACGCCGTCACTCGAATCTCGACTCGCACTTTGCTAATGAGCACGTCTTCTTCATCTTGATGCATTGCAGCTGCAATTTGTGCATTGCGTAATGCAGATGCAGCTCACTTTTATGCTGTCTATATAATCGCAAAAACGCAGCTCACCAGCAATCTGTTCAGTTTCAAATTAATGACTGAGTTTTTACAATAATGTTAACTGCTGTTCTTTGTGCTTTGTTGAACGAGTGTTCTTAAGTTCGTAGTATATTTAGGATGACATTGGTTTTGACTCAGTGACTGAATGTGCTAGGAAGATCATCGTTTTTGTGTGGTGATGAAGTGGGAAGGGGAAAGTGTACAGTGGACCGGAAAGTAGGCGTGAGTCATCAAAGAGAGGCTGACGCTTCTGATGACAAGAAGAGCATCATCTTCATCTCCTCCCGATTTAGAATTTGGCGAGGTCACAAGGGTTTAATGGAATTCTTGCCCTGCAGTTTCTGGGTGATGGTTCATGTAACGATCAAGGACAAGTCGTCATCTTTTCAAAAAGTCCTTGTGAGGAAGTTTTATACGCGAGTAAAAAAGTGAGTGGAGGCACGAGCCTGTCCCTTTCTTTATGCTTTATGTCTATGATTTTTCCAAGTCAAACTTTATTTTACGGGCATTTTTTTCGTAAAGACGAGAATTCCGCCGGCTGTCACTGTAAATTTTGTAGCTGGCACATATGTGTCACTAGTATACTAAACCTTTTGAGACTACTGCTTTTCTGTGTTTGTGTAACAGGAAAGCAGACACAAGACGAGTCGTCGGGCGATGCGAAAACACATGTGCATGAGGTGATACGATATTTTAAGACGCGTCGTCACTTCCTTATGTTTCGGTCCTTATGTTTGGCTTTATCAAACTTTGCAGTTTGAGCCAACGAGAAAAACATATGAATTTTGATTTACTTTTGAAATAATTTAATTATATATTCGTTTAGTTGACTGTGCTAAATATTATGATCAGCTTTATTTCTACGAATGCACCAGCTTTCTTCCCGGTCCTCTTCAGGAATGCAAGACAGAAAAAGATGGTGAACCTGCGGCATTGCACCGTTTGATCCATGGCCTTTTCGAAGTGATCCATGAAATGAAGCCGATTCTTGAGACGAAACACCGAAAATACCTCAGCTACGCGTTCTTCCCACAACACAGCTCATGAATGATACATTGGGTCATGACAAACACACCGGGTATTCTCGGTATAACGTTCCCTGCTCCTTTTCCTTGTTCTAACTTCCAACAACCCGGATGCTGAAGAGACGACCTATCGACTTCTCCACGTTTATGTAACGGGGATATATTTTTATCACGCGGATTCCAAACGTGCGAAGCCTCATTTGTTCACTTGAGTTCGGTGAGGATGTGCATCAGTATGCAGAATGCACTCTTGCAATATAAAACCTCTCTCTGGAGCCAAAATGGGATTTTAATGCAGTTGCGTTTTTCCAAGCATGCAAAAACAAGCTGGAATGCTAAACTCTTAATAAAATTGATGATTTTTGAAAAAAAGCTCGGTAGCATTTTTTTGTGCAAGTTATTAAGTATACTGTACTAAAATGCTGCCACCCTAAAAATCTCATAAACGCATTCTGTCACCGTTTGTCACTCACTGTCTTTGACCTCTTTAAAAGACGCATGAGCTGACAATGACAACGACAACAGCTAAGTAACACGTTTAGCACAGGGTCGCCAAGTGCGAAGCGCATAATTGTTCCAAACGGTACAGTTTGCAAAAGTGAACAAGTGCACACAAAAACGAAGCTTAATGGGAAAACGACACGAGAAAGAAGAAAAGACTAAAACAAGCTCGCATCCCAAACTGAGATTCTCAGTGAGTGAATTTTGAATCATGCTACTTTTTGAGGAAGTAGAGCTTTCAAAATGACGACAAAGATGAAGACGAAGATAACCTGCGGTCATGCCATGACAAACGTGACTTCCTTCTCTTTCTGTCAGTTTAATGACTCTTCGTCGTGCGACACTTTATTAGTTATTATGCAAGAAGTTGCAAAAGAGCACAAAAACTCTGCGACTTCACATCTTCAAGACTTATTTACCCATTAAACTCAAACTGTAGTTATTCCTGGGAGAGAAAACTATATATTTTATTTTATTTCACTTCTTATTTTTTATGAGGCATCATCTCATCCTTGGAAAAAGTCAGTCCAAAAAAAAACTTTTTGCATAGAAACTCTTTTGGAGACATTTTGCATAAACTTTCGCATTTTCCCTTCACAAATGGAACCATTATTTTTTCAGATATTTTTTATTGTAATATGGAAAAAATAACATTTTTCAGCATTTCATCATTTCCAATTGGCATCCTGTGTCCTCTCCTGCTCCATAGTCAAATGCGCCTTTTTCTTTGGGATGACATCCCGGACAGTCTTCTTGGGGACGGGATGACAGAATTCCATCCAAACCCCGTTTGCGTTTGTTTGCACGGAAGCGAAGCGTTTGTTTGTCTAACTATCTGTTTCGCCCAGGAGCGAAAACGTTGACAGAAGATTTGGCCACGCTTAAGTTTTTTTCGCCACGGTGAATCTCTCATCACTTTTTTTTTGCTTTGGGTCGAGTCGAGTCAGTTGAGGGAATTCAAAAAAGGCAACAACCAACAACACAACTTTGCACGTTTCCACTGCACTGTTACCTTTTCGCATTGCACATTGAACACAAGCAGAACGATGAGTTTGTCTTCGCAATTCCCATGCGGTTCTTCTGGTGCACTATACTATGAAAATGTACAACAACCCTTTATGCTTTATATAAACTTGGTTTTGTCAATTCCCTAAAGGGTTCATGCAAAAAATAAGGTTTTTGGAGACTCGCAGAGATGAGAAAAGCAGTGTACCCAAGTTTACCTTGTTGTTTTTGCTACAATGCATTCTTTCTTGCAGCTAGCTCCCACATTACAGAAAACCCACAACAAACGTGTGCAGTGACATAATTAAGACGTATTAAGATGACTGCATCTTTGGGACGTTTTTTAAAAGAGTTTTGGGATTTGAGAGTCCCAGCCCGCTTTTAAACTTGAGAGTAGAGATTTTTATAGCTCAACTTTGCCATTTTTACGCATCCCTGTTTTTGTAGATTTGCTACGTTTGTCATAATTTTTTCACACGATAAATCCCAATTGACTTTGTTCACTTGCCAATGGTTCGTAATTGTTCACCTTTTAAGGTTTTGGTTGACTCGGTTCACACGTTTCAATAAGGTTACCACTTCCTTTTCAAACGGTCAAAATCACCAGCGACAAGCATGGGGACGAAACCCTTGGCCATTATAAAAAATGTCGTCCAAGGGCCATGAGAACGAGGACACAAAGTACCCACAAGAGAAACTGCTCGACAATAGCACAATCTAGCAGTACGATTAAAGTACACGAGCATTGCAATTACGATGAGCGGAGATGGACTTTCATTGCTTTTTCCTGTGTGATGTGATGATGAATGCCTCTCAGACAGCACAATAAATGGCAAACACTGTGATTTCCAACGAGAACCTCTTCATTTCCGTTTGATCTTTCGAGTTGATTTCAATGAAAAGGTTTTTGGCGTGGAGAATGCCATTTTTTCCTGCCTTTTGCGGTCGTGCTGAAGCTGAACATGCGGATATATGCAAACCCACGTAAACAATAGGGCATAAAAGTTACACACAGAAGTTGCAATTTGTGCTCACCGGAACGACTCTGCCGCACGCGAAAGTGAACTTTAATGTAGTCAATGTGCCGATGTCACGTAGAAGAGTTCAACCAGCCAGCCACTCACACTCTCATTCTCTTTTGCCTATCATCATTTTCATCATCGACCATAGAGTCCAAGTACTCTAATCCTCGCGCATTCAAATGACACACTATGGGATCTTCAAACCGAATAATCTGTTCAAACACATGCAACTTACGTAACAAACAAAGCAAGGGAAGAGTTTGGAGCAAGCCACTGTGATTTGCGCAATTGATCCCAGTTTGAAAATTACCCTCTTTTGTTGACCCTTGACCTCCCACTGACACTTTGCATCACGATTTTTAAAACTGGTCAGTATAAGAGTACGACGTAGCAAGGTTTACATCACGTAGTAATTTTGATGAATGGATTTTTTACGCCTGACATCATCAGATTACGTAATGTTTATTTGTTGAATGGACATGTTTTGTGCTGTAGTTGGTGATGGACAATTTGGTTCATTTACATGCCATTTGGACATTGTGACTTGGCAGACGAAGAAGAATCCCAGTCTGTTTTGTGATGTGATNATGTGATAGAATGAGGATAGGACAGAAACACAGGACAGGAGTAAATCTGTGAGGCGAATGGCTCGAGTGTGACTGGATCGTCAAGTGTGGGAAATGCATGGCTATCCGTGTCCAATTAGCTTGTGGGAACTCTCCCAGGATGCAAAAGGCACTTGGCCCGAAGCTCACCCCTTTTAAACTTCACATGAACATCAAGTTAAAGTTGTGGAAACTCTCTTCAACTGAGTCAGCTTGGTTTTAGTTTTGAGAGTCGTAGCGACCGCAATGCAATCCAGCACTCAAGAGTTTTAGTTTCCAGGAGACAGACATACAACCTCGAGTGTATTACGACGACACGTTGTTCCTCCACATGTACAGAATCACAGGTAAAGAAATGTGAAGCACATGCGGGATTTTACCTTTTTCCACGACATTATGAATGTGTGAACCTTCCCTTGTCATCTCAATGAATGGGCGGTGTAGAAATTTTGCGGTTTGACTCGATGTTGCAATGAGAAAGAAGCCAGCGGAGCCAGCAACCAAGCTCGAGAACCAAATGAGACTGCATGTTGTGTCATACTTACTTTGTCGACATTTGTTTCGTTACCTATGGCTTCTTCAGTGAGTAAACCGAGAAGTAAATGTAATATGAAACCTTAGTCGTACACCTTCATAATTTAGATTGAAGATGGAACATGTTCAAAAATGTATAGAATTCTAAAAATAGCATTTTATGGTACAATCCAAAATGACAACAATAAAAAAAGAAATCTTCCCCAAAACTTTGGTAAAATGAAAATGCGAAAATTTCTCGTGTCAAACGGTTGCTCTCGACTGTTATTCACTTTCAAAATGTGATAACTTGTTCAAAAAACGAGTATTGTTAAACTCCGAATGGTTTGATGGAAGTTGCGCTCCTCCGAAAATATAAAAAAATGTTATTTAGAAAGTTTTTCTCATTTGCAAGTTGACAAGCAAATCGTCAAAAATCTCCCGGAAAAATTGTAACAGCATAAACAAAATGCATAAGTTTAGAGTTGAGTTGGAAAGTGTCTGCCTGCATATGAGCGTATCGTTTTGAGACGAAGCTTATCTTCTTCGTGACTTTGACTAGAAATGACTAATAAGGAACCAAAAACTTTGCATATGAAGCGCACAAGTAAAGTGAGCTTTTGTGACTTTTGTGCTGCTCCCGCTGCTGCTCCTGGAAATATAACCTTTTGTTCTGATTTTACTAATAACAATAAACAAGTATGCTTATGCTTCCATTTGTGTGAGATGAAATACGACTTAATACCCTTGCCTTCCTTGTCTGGAATGTTCAAAGTCTTTGACTCCACAATTCCAGGACCTTTGGAGGCTCCAGAGAGCTACAGCCCCGTAAATAATCGTAATGCTAATCATGACAAAGGCGGCTAGGGAATTTCTCGTCTATCTAAGAACAGTTTCTTGCTCCCCTGCTGTGATTTAAATGTCAGCAATAATAGCACGACCAGAAAGTCTTAAATTGAATTGACTAGCCGTTCTCTCCGGTTTTGAATGGACACCAGGCAAACGCACTCTCCAAATTCCTGAATCCGGGTATTGTGTACTTGAACCAGTCTTGCG